>JACEII010000097.1:1192200-1233825 GCA_014332785.1 Antheraea mylitta
ATTTATTAAAATTAAAACGTTTGAAACTGTAATTATAAGCTTGGCTTTAAAATGTTGTAGATGGTAGAGTCACGCCGAAGCTATTATTTTGGTTTCAGCATGAATTAGTCGGTTCGTCCGGGGTAGCACCACCCACTCACAGAAAATCGACGTGAAGTGACAGTGCTTGCATTGTTGCATTTCGTTCGGTCAGTGAGAGCGCCGGAAACCCACCCAGTCTCTCCCGCCTCCCTCAAACACAGGCTAGCAACGCACTTGCGACTTCCCTGGGGTTGCAAGTGTTTTTGGACGTCGGTAATCACTTGACATCAGAAGATCTACTTTGCCCCCTATGATATAAAAAAAAGTTTTTTTTTTTTTAATACAATTAAATTGAAATAAAACATTAAAGTGTGTGTTTTTTGTCCAGGCTAACTCTGAAACGGCTGAACTGATTTCGACGAAACTACAAAGGGTGTATTAGGTGGGCTACACTTTATCATGCTTTCTGTTTTTCCTTTACGGCTTAATAACAGATTATAAAACTTAACAGAGTCATTTTAAATTAGTTACAATCGAGAAATAAAAGATATGGAATAACCTCTCTATATTTAAAAGTACAAAGTCGCTGACACCAGTGTTACAATATTATGTAAACGAGCCCAGCTTTTACATTATTTTAATATTTTTTATTTAGATTTCTCAAAGCGAAAACCTAGACTTCGTGTGTAGCAAAATTTTTACATCAACTAGAAAATGTAACGCTAACGAGGTACTTGGCTCTGTAACAGGTGTAAGAAAATGTAGAAATCTAAAAAAATAGATTAACTCTCAAGTAGTTTTAGTGAAAAAGGTATTTTGACCTTTATTTAAATTCAAAGTTAATGAAAAACTTCTATCTCAGTTATTACGTGTAATACGATCATGGATTTTTTAACTGAAAATTGCTTAGGCGCGTTTAGCGATATTTTTGGTAGAAGATAAATTTATAATTTCGCGTCATTACATGCTTGTAAGTATGACTGGCTGTATTGCGGATATCAAACTAGCGACGTATAGTATAAAGGGCTGTGTACATCTAATATTGAGATAGCGCAGCCTACCGTATATTTGATTAATTAATTAAATATATATAATTCTCTATAAATGTATATAATTATTCTTAGGAATGTCAATCGATAAGAAAACTAGACTAAAGATAATAATTTCAATTTACAAATTATGAAAATTAAATAATTCAACCCTATAATTAATTTCAAAAATCAAAACAGAACACTGTTATTTTATTGTACTGATTTTCACTTTTATCAGCAGTCCTGACTCGATTTTTTAACCTATCAAGATAAGGTGACTGTACTGTAATACAATTCAGAAACAATCGTGACCATCCAAATATCCACAAGATATCAATAGGTGCCGCTAACATGATAAACTGCAATGCCCCACGGCAGCTGATGGTCTCGAAACGGCATAAACAAAAGAGAGTCACTGGGACAAATTTATCACAAATACTTGATATACAAGTACTTAGCTTAATTTGTTACCATCATCATTTTGGCTGAGTAAAGCACACTAGTGGACATAGGTCTTTCTCAAAATAGCCAAAGTTAAAATCCTAACTAACACCATTTTTTTTTTGAGGTACAAAAAAGGGGTACAGAGTGTCTTCAATCCAAAAAAATGTATAGATATTGTTCAAATGCTAAAACAAACCAACGTTGAATCAAATAAATCTACGTAACAAAGTTAGTATACTTATAAAGCGATGAAAATTAAAAACACTTTCCTATGAAATGTTTTTCTGCTTTTATTTTCATAGTGGGCAAAAAAAAACCGTTAACGGAACTCCTGTAAAAGTGAGTAACGATTCAGCCCCGCTATTTAGCTTAGTGACCGGCAGTTAGCGTTAGTTAGTGGCTATAGTGAGAATAAATGGTTGGGACAAAGCGAGGCAAAAAGATATCGACTGAATGTGGCATTAGGCCAAAACGTGTTTCAGTTTTCGACGGACATCATTCAGCATGACGTCACTATAGTGTTTTCATAGTTCATGTATGTTATGCATTCAATGACCTAATTTATTTAATACTAGCTTTCGCTTACGGTTTTACTCGCGTTAATCTTTATATATGTTTATATAATATTTGGCCGAATACTCAGGAATATTAGATATGTCCTTTTGTGTTCATATCTATTCCATCTATCTATTCTATCTGTCTGTTCGCGATATACTCAAACACTACTAAAAGGATTTCCATTTCATTTTACCATTAGATAAAGTAAAGTCACGTGTATGTGTGTGAGTGAATAGGTGAGTAAGGTTTAGGTGTATGATTTCTCAAGATTTTTCTTATTATGAGGGTGGGACAACGTCTGCCGGGCCCGTTAGTAGTAAAATATATAAAAAACAATTAAAATGTAAGAGATAGATATATTTATTTGTCCATTTGGACAAAAATGATAACAGAATAGTATCCACGGGATGGTAAAAGGAAAAGAGAGACAGGTTCGGTTTGGCAAAGGACCGCAAAAAAGGAGGTTGCTATGTCGACTATATGTATTTTTAATTAACCGACTTCCAAAAAGGAGGAAGTTACTATGTTCGGTTATATGTATTTTTTTATGTATGTTAATCGATATCTCCGTCATTTCAAACCGATTTTAATGATTCTTTTTGTATTTTAATTGGTTATACTCAGAAGTGATTCCATATAAATTCGAAGGAAATATTTAACCCGTAAGTGGGTAAAATTTATTATTTTTTTTATTATTATTAAGTGTTTATATCATTTTCACCCACTTCGTGTCTACGTATTTTTGTCTACTTGGAACCGATTTCATTAATTTTAATTGAATTACTGCTTATGTAACAGCCTGTTTTTTGTTTCAAATTTATAATTAATTTCAATTTTCATTTACACATATATTTTTTTTATGTTAACATAATTCAAGATCAAGGCAAATAACTGAGTAGCCATGATGAAAACCTTTGATTATAGAAGTATACCCTTTGACAAAATTGTTAACAATGTTCAAACATTAAAAAATCAATGAACTATGTCGACGAATGTCGACCATAGGACGCCCACTAGTTATAATAAAATAGCAAAATATAAATATATAAGCAAAATATAAAATAGCATAATATAATATGTATAAATACTAATTATCATAGTGTTCTGTTGACCGCTACACAAGTTTTCATGCTTCAGCTCTAGCTTGTGAGAGTTTTAGTAAAATGTTTATGTGTATGGATGCGAGCTCATTGTACAAATGAGTCATACGTATAATTGGATTGTAGTAAGAAGTATTATTCTTATGAGTTTCAAAAATTTTTTTTTATGAAATCGATATTTATACTTCGTGTTAAAATTTAGACAGTCAAGCGAGGAGGAAGATAAGAATTAGCCAATTAGGTTCAGTAATTCTAAAGCACTCGTATCCATTCGCTAATTCATTTTTATTTATACACTAGCCTCTGCCCGCGACTTCGTTCGCGTGGAATAGATACACTAACACGCAGCAGTTCTTAAAAGGAAAAAACATCCCGATTTTGAGACATTTTTCATTTGTGCTCCGCTTCTATTGATCTTAGCGTGATGATATATAGCATATAACCATTCTCGATGAATGAGCTATTTGATTGAAAGAATTATTCAAATTGGACTTGTAGTTCCTGAGATTACCCCCTACAACGTCACAATATCACAACGTCATAAACTTTACCTCTTTATAATATTAGTATAGATTATATATTGTTTTTATCTTTCAAAGCTTATATGCTATCTATTTGGCGATAACTTGTTTCTAGTTGAAGCTATGTTAGACGTTATATTTATTTTAACGCAGATGAAGTCGCGGGTAACTTTTAGTTCGACATCAGAATACAACGAAAATATGGCACAAGTAAATGTCATAAATGATTAGTGATACACAATAACCACATTTTTAACATATGTATAGTGACCGCTGTTATTGAGTTATGATCTTAGATCCACTTAAAATATATGGCCTTACTGCCAACGGTTTTTAAATCAATAAAATAATAACTAATCTATATACAGGTTGTTCCTATCTATTTATAGGTATAGCGGATTACAGGTAAAGAAAATTTCACGGGTCATTGGAATTTTGTACGCATGGATGGGTCTATTAAAAACCTTTTTTACGTGCTCTACGCATGTCAATAAATAATATATCCATCATAACTAAGCCCGAGATATTCACAAGATATTTTTTGTAGGTCACCATATATTTGTGATAAAATAAATCTTTTTCTTTATTTTGATTTCTAAATCAATTTAAAATCATTGAATACGTCGCTTCGGTCAGGATATTAAAATTAGAGCCAGAATTCCAGCTTTATAAGTGTTTCCCCATTAAATGCCAAAAAAAATTTAAATGAGTTGGTACAAGTAATTTCTTGTTAAATAGAAGGTATGAAAATATGGGCAGTGTAATCACGTTCATAATTATTGGAAATGTGGATGATATAATATTTGATATATAGAATGACGAAAACGCAATAAAATAAAATACAAATAGAGACTATACGAGATATTAACAAATTTTAAAATAAAACAAAGTTCTACAAATCGTAAAAAAAAGTAATTTAAAGTATTTTAATATAATTACCATAAATTATTTTATCGTAATTTGTCTCTAGTCCCGCTCTAATAAATAATTGATCAAATATAGTCAAAACAGTCTATTTTTAATAATATTTTACTTGTAGTCACTTAAAAAATCAATTTAAAAAAATCCTTACCAATTCCGTTAACAGTTCTATGGAGAACAATTCGTAAACACCAGTGTCAAAAGTTTTCCAATTATAGCTGAAATGTTTCAATATAACTGATATCCATTTTAACTCACACATACACTTTAGAAGAAGACACAAAACACATTGTATTTTTATATAAACACATTTGCGAAAGCAATTTATAATGTGATAATTCCTACGAACTTAATGGGTACCGTAATACAGTCCCGCGATATTTTGAACAGCCTGTATACGCGTCCACGTGCGTACAAGACACAAGCCCGCGTAGCACTGGGCGACGCGCAGTCTCTGAGATACAGCCGTAACGGCGTAGCACCGTAGCAAGCTATTTGCTACGTCGTAGCGCAACTACGATTCCAGTAAAATATGATAAACGAATTTATTTAATTACGCCAATGACCAATATTTTTAAATAAAATTCAAATGTTATTCATGTTTTCGAGGAAAACTTCGTGCTCGTCGGACTTTATTCCGTATTTTTTCGAAAAGATTTATGAAATTTAAAACTTTCTCAGAACTCCAACGAGAAAAGTATATCTAAAACGGTCGTTTTTTATACTTTTCTGCAAAAATCATTGCTAAAAACTCTTGGAGACTGAGCATTTTTAAGAAAGTTTCCTGCTCTTCTAACGACACTATTTCTTCGTGTCTACTTAGACGTTTTATACTAATTCATATCCCGTAATGTTTCAATTTGTGCTGTAGTTACAGGTGGCCACGAACTTTAGTATTAATTTAACATTAGATGGACTTTACACGAGGTTAAATTTCACTTACAGGCTTGTAATGAACTAGGGTTATATTGTACAATGAATTCATATTTCAATTAGCAGATTGGCATTTTTTTATATTTATTACGTTTTATGTTAAATGAAAATATACTTTACATTTCGGATGTTGTCCAAACACAGAGTCTTTCATCTAAAACGCTAAATATAGATGTTCCAGCATAAAATTGTTGTTATGGCAGTAGTCCAAATTATTCAAATAAATATAAGTAACTACGGGTCCCGGCGGATGTTCTCCTGTCTTGATAATAAAAGAATCCCTAAAATTCAAACACTGCGCCTTCAGGTCCGGTTGTGAATCTAAACCATAAATCCATCTAACCACTCACAGAAAATTTGACCGAAATGTATCTAGCCTTTTAGGAGGAGTTCAGTCACGTATACATGGATAGAATAATTATATACCAGCTTAAAATTTCAGCAATCGCAGTATTCTAGAATATGACATTTCATGGTCACATTTAATGTATAAAATAATAACATCAAAACGAATACTAATAAATAACCATGAAAACCTTTTTTTTTTAAAAAAAAAACCTAAGTTAAAAATTGTTATAAAACTTTCAAATGTATTAACACAATCTAGTGACAATGACCGATATCAAAGCTATAATGGGCGTGCCTGAGTTAATAATTTTCAATAATCAAATAGACAATAAACCCTTTTGTTTCGTTCCCGACATTCCCACGTTCACTTTTAAGTGAACGTGTAATCAACCGACTATCATTGACACTTTGCTTTAACACAAACACGTAGAGGGTTATGTACAATTTTTGTATTATTATGAATAATTAGGTAAAATATTAAGCACCTAGTTTTTTAATTGATTTAGAACGAGAATCGAGTACAGAGTATACTCCATAAATATTGCTATTTACTAAACATTCAGTCTGTATGTATAAAGATAGTAATATAAATAAAAATAGTTCGAAGATGATCGGTCACTTGCTAGCTACTCACACTTGGACTCACTCGTCTTCGGATTGGCTCTGGGAGTGGTGTGCATTATTTGGGAAGCTGGTACTTCATTAACATCTATCATGAGTATTAGATAATTGAGCCTTTATCCAGATTACAAAGGAATAATTTTGGCGTTCATTTTGAATATACCTCCAGTTAATTTAAATACAGCCCACTAGATTAGATAGCCCGGCCTATGTACGTGTCGTGGTTGCCACCCCAATTGTTCATTACAATACATGAAAAAGTTTGTAAGGTCAGGTGGAGGTTCGTTACCTTTCACACAAAAACGAATTGACGGATTCTGATTGAACTTTTAACTCTTGATCTGCACTTCTTTCTATAATTATTTAAACTCTAGTCTTGATCTGCACTTCTTTCTATAATTATTTAAACTCTAGTCCACCTTAAATAAGGTGAGAAATAAATTAATAAATTAAGGTGAGAAAGTCAGGATGTTATTATTATCATATTTACCTAGTTACAACTGATTGTTATGTTACTTTTTTAAAATATTTCTTTATTTTTAATTAGTACCTCGAATTTCTTGAGATAAAAGCCTTTATGGCGGTCTCCTTTATATCCAGTTGTTGTATTTTCTTGTTCTTCAAAAGACAAAAGGCTGAAATTGGATGTACTAATTAAGGGAAAAGAAATTAAAAACCATTAACAATGACTTGTAACTAGTTAAATATAATAATAATATCTTATCTTATCCATACATAAAATATTATAGATATAAAATAAGTAATATGTCAAGTATGTTGACAAAATATCGCCATTTGAAGAAAAACCAAAATAACCAAATTCAAAATCTCTTTTTTGGAATCAGTTAAAAATCAAAGGTAAGATTTTATTTGGCGTTAGTTGTAAACATACACATTTAAAAACGGAGTTTACAGTTTTTGTTTATATAATCTTGTGTATTAAAACATGTTCGATATGTAATAACCTGGCCAAGTGTGAAATTGTTAACATTATATTCTCTCTGATAATATATGGCAACCTCTCGCAATATCCCGAAGCCCGAAACTTATAATCTATTCTGTACCCATAGTAGCAGATGCTTCTGTTGTTTAGGATTTAATGGCCTTACTACAGTTTTGTATTTTCCAATATAGTATAATACTAAACTTAAATTTAGAACAAAATTCCCTTTCATCTTAACTCCTCGACAATTTCTTTTTTGAAATGACTACGCTATTTACCTAGCCAGGTCTTAACAGCTTCACCGAACTACTACGGCTTAAGGTACTCAGCCGATTTTATATGACAACTAGGTCAAGGGTACACGGCACACCTCGGCTTTGGATGTTCCCTGATATATGCGAATCGCGACCTATATGAGCTAATCTAAGCTAAGATAACTATTCATACATATATGAGTTGTTGAAACATATATGTGTACCAAACATACATATCTCAACAACTTTTATATATATTTCGTATCGGATAATTTTCTAAACTATTTCAGTTCGATAATGGAAAAAACTAAAACCTTTCCACTTTCATGTGTAAACGAGTATGCGTGCATATATGTGGGGTTGATATGTGTAATGTTGTCGAAGTGATGTAAGATTTTGTTTCACTGTATCGCGCGAGCAGCGCACTCAACGGTTCCACGCCGAGGGAACGGACCTAGGCTTGAGCCATTGCTGAGGGGGCCTAATCTGGTAGCCCTTCGGTTAAGATCCATAGGCTTCATTCCAAAGGAAGGTATAACACCCACGTCAACCCACGATGCATTGGCGATTTGAAACTCTGAGAAAGCCACAGTTCTGTTTTTCCACATAGAGTAGTAGAACATTTTTCAGGCTCAAGTTCCCTAATAATATCTAATTTCATTGTCAGCTACAATAATTCCGAAAAAATATTTGGTACATGCCGGGGTTTGAACTTACAGACATCAAAATAATATTCAAACCACTTTGCCACGTCGTCTTGTAGTTTTAGTTAAAGTAGAAATGCAGCCAACATTCCGACAGCAATTTTTTCTGTCAGCGAAAAAGACAATATCAATTGCCGATATTAAAAAAAAATCAGGATAAAATTAATTTGTTATTGAAAAGAATAAAATTGTTAATTTAATGAACAATTAATTTAAAACGAAAATTAATTCCTTAAGTCATTTTCCTTACTAAAAGCACCTACAATTACTTACGTTAGCAATTATTCAAATGAAATCTTGGTTAATTTGACAACTCGGAGGTGGGAAAGAGACGAGACGTACCGATACAACATCGCATAAAAAATCCAACGGACTTTTTATTAGTCTCCGCTTTTACTTAATAGCTAAGCTATTGTACAGTCGCACGGTAAAGTGAAATTTTCTTGAATTTCAAATATATTCTTACTAAGAGCCTAATATTCGTTTTTACTGGCTTTCAATGAATATACGTGACAGTATATACAGTTTGGTCGTAATGTGATTGAAGAGGGTAGGTTTTAGCAAATAGCCCTTAAGTATGGCATGGTTTCATTACTATATTTTTTTTTCACTCAAAAGTAAGAAAACTAACTTCACTTCCCATTACTTCTGAGCCATCATCGTTTCTTCAATATAGTGTTCAATAACCAAATTTATATTGATGTAAGCGTTCAATAACTTAAATATTACATATTGGTTTTTTGACGTTACTTGAGTGGAGAAATTTGATTTTTGGAAATAGATTTTTTTTTATACCATAGGAGGCATGCGAGTCATCTGATGTTAAGGGATCATCGCCGTCCATAGACACTAGCAACACCTAGAGAGTCGCACGTGCGTCGCCAGCCTGTGTTTGAGGAAATGGGGAAGGGAAGGGAGAGGGAAATGTGGGCCTCCGGTACTCTCACTGACCGAACGAAACGCAACAATGCAAGCACTGTTACTTTACGCCCGTATTCTGTGAGAGTTTAGTACTACACGGGGCGAGCCGACCTATTCATGCTGGAATCAGTAATAACTAATATATCAAAAATTATAATATATCTAAGACAAATAAAAGTCAATTGTCGAATATTTAGTTAAATCTTTTTTTTTTTTGTTCGTTTGATCGTACTAAATGGTGAAATATTTGGATTAAAAATCTGCATATAAAAAGTATAAGAACGACTGATAGAGGAAATAAATAGGGTAACCTTTAAGTTTTCAAGTGCAACTCTAGGAATGCGCGAATTGATACTTGGTGGTAGATTTACGACTTGAGGATGTTAATTAGCCAGGTGGATAAAAAAAAGCATACTATAAGACTACGACTTCATTACAACATTTGCCTTCATCGAAAGCCGAGACTCAGTCAGAAGGATTCGAACCTACGTCGATTGACTCATCATCAATTACTTCAAAGAAAATAGCAAATTATAAACTTTTTCGAACGTTCCAAACTTAAATAGCAAAGGAAAGTAAAGCAAAGACGCTGCTACATATAACGGTTATATTATTAAAACTGAGGTACTACCTATATACGTATTTTTTTAATTTTATTATAGAATTTTGTTATAAAGAACATCTACAACGATTATGGTATAAAACGTATGGATATGTGAGTCTAATTGCATGTCTGTTATATGTTAAAGGCAACAAATAGGCAGACGGCCCATCTCATAGTAAGCGGTTACCGTCGACTATGGACACCTTCAATACCAAGGATATCGCTGTTGCGTTGCCGAACTGTGTCTGAATTCAAATCAAAAATGACTCGACGGACTTAGATAATTTTTGCACAAGTAAGTATATATTAACCATACGCTATTGACCCAGCAAGGTTTTAACAGCTTCACCGGACCACTGCCATACAAATTAAATACATACGAATTCATAAGCTTTATGATTTTTTTTAATATCGGAAAAAAAGGAAAATGATTTGAAATTCTATTTACGATTTCAGGGAATATATCAGTATTTTAAAATGCAATGAGAATTTCTCATACAACTTTTTTTATATAAATGTATCTTCTGCACATGTAATAAGAATTTAAATCTTACTTTTTTATATTTGTGAAAAAATTGTTTCAGGTATCTAAGGGTAAGTAGTAAAATACATTTCAATCATTTTTAGGAATGTCTGTCTGTTTGTCTGTTTGTATGAGCATGCATCACTGCTAAAGTACTGGGTTCATAATAAAACGTAATGATGGAAATAATAAAGCATATCCTCGACAATAACTTAATTTTTGTTTAGTTAGAATCGGTTCATTCTATCAAAAGTTATTATAATTTTAATGACCTCGTGACTTAAATACGAGAGTAAAGGGGATAAGTAAATGGAATTAATACATTCCGATGATTTTACTAGCCGCTGTTTTTTATACAAGTATACAATATTTATATATGTAGATATAGTATTATAAAAATAGTATATATAATTTTTTTTATTATGCAGGCTATCGATACCCTGGCGTATAGGAAGAGGATAGTCTTGGTTTTTCAATAACCAATCTGTACACTCTTGTACTAAAAGCAAAACACTTTTTTTTCTTGGAAAATAATTCTCATGGTAATGTAAATACATGAATAATAAATCAATATAATAAAGTTTAAATCTGGTGCAAATATGTAAAGGATTTATGAAATAGCAAGATGGAAAGAAACTGACCAAGTTCTTGCAATATATCTGTTTCGGCTCACTTCACTTCACTACAAACATCACCTAATTGTATTAATACCACGAAGCCTTTAACATAGTATGGTTACTATTAACAAACTTTAAAATGTAAACAAATAGAGTGACGTAATGTTTGCGTTGGCGGTTAGTTCAAGAGAGCGAGTTTCTTCCGTACTTAGTAACAAAAAGAGGAAGGGGCAGAACAGCATATTATGTGGACTGAAATTTCAGATGATAAAATTTTGTAATAGATTACGTTACCAATATCTTACTTTTTTTGTAACATATAAGGTAAACGATTAGGTGGCTCACCTAATGTTAAGTGATCAAGAGGAGTCACAGGTGCATTGTCATGAGCATTAGAAGGAGGGGAGGGGGAATGGGAGGGAAAATAGAAGGGGTGGGCCTTCAGCGCTCTCACAGACCGAATGAAACGCAACATTGCAAGCACTGTTACTTCACGTCGGTGTTTCTTTGAGAAGTTGTTTTTTTTTTTTCGTAATGACTACGCTATTGACCCAGCAAGGTCTTAACAGCTTCACCGGATCACTAAAGCGAGCGCTTAAGGCACTCAGCCGCCTTTATTGGCAACCAGCTCAAGGGTGCACGGCACACCTCGGCTTGGCTGTTGCCTGTTGCATGCAAAATCGCGACCTATCTTAGCTAACCTAGCTAACTATTCATATATATATATGAGTTGTTGAAACGTATATGTGTACCAAGCATACACGCCTCAACAACTCCTCCATATATTTATTATCGTTAAATTGAGAGTTTTTCAATTCGATAAGGGAAAAAAATAAACCCTTCCACTTTCATGTGTAAGCGTGTAGCGTGCACGTGTGTGGGGGTGATCGTGTAGTGTTGTAGCGGTGATGTATATTTGTGTGTCATCGTATCGCGCAAGCAACGCATTCAAGGGCTCCCTACCGAGGGATCGCACCTAGGCTTGAGCCGCTGCCGGGGGAGGCCTAATCGGGTGTACGAGAGCGAAATTAACCCTCAGACGACGGCGGCGTGATCTGTGGTTACGCGGGCGTGGGCGTGAAAACTCTCTGTTTCGAGGGACAGGCTGGTACTGATCGTTCGCTGACGTGATTGAATCAGGAGGGTCGGTAATCGCGGACGTCTTTTATAACGCGCAGCGTTAGGTACAATTTGAGAAGTTGGTCCTACCCCGGGCGAGTTGACCCATTCATGCCGAAACCAATTATAGCTTCAGCGTCGCTCTAGCATCTACCATATTATGTAATCAGGAATCAGGATGAAAAAAATCGAACTTAATAATACCTACCTGTTATCAGCGACGACGTTTTTGTTGATTTCAGCAATAAATTTTGTTCACTGTAAAGGAGCGCGTCTTATAACCTCAGTTATCTGCCAGTGATAGTCCCAACCGTTTCGCCAATTACTTGGAATAAATAGATAGACAGAAAAAAAAAAGTTTAAAAAATGACACTTCTTATAGAAGATAGGCACAGCGCATGCCGGGTAAAGTGTTGAAAGCAGCGGTTCTCGTCCGATCACCATACATAAACAACGTCGGGCGCGGTCTGTACTTGGATGGGTAACCGTCTGTGAACACCGTGTGACATTGACTTTTTTGCTGTTGTATTTTTTAATTTAAAAAAAAATCCCGGTTATGCAAAAGCTTTATTCCTATGGTATGGCTTTACGACATAACTATTTTTATATAAGAATCATAATATGTACTTTCATATTCATTTAGTAGAAAGCTGTTATTTTGAAATTACACAGATATTTTTATTATATTTATTTGTATAGATTCTAGTATGGTCCTTATTTAGGTTTTTTTTTCTCCACAGTCCTAAATCGGTTCTTAATCTGTAAAGAATTGTGCCCTATTATGATTTTTAATTTCAATATTAACTCGATCACGGCGACAATCAAATATTTGAAACATTTGAAAAGTTCATCATATTCATTGTAATTCTATATGCTGATTACATAAATATGTGTAGCTGCATAACACACGTTTCTATAAGAAATTGAATATTCTATAAAAAAACTCTAGGTTTTTACCTTATTAGTTCAAAAGACTGAAAGTTCAAGGTATCTTCAATTCCGCAGATTTACGAGATTCTATTGAAATTTTACTATGGCACTTATTTTTACGACGCAACTTTAAAAATATTTAACGCTTTTTCAGCTTAGCTCGTTAAAGTGGGATGAAAATTGCATTTAAAATTATCGTGTTTTTTTAAGTGAAAATTTTTCTATGCATGTTGAGCGGTACTTTTGGTAAGATCAAACTTATGGTATCGCGTCAGCGACATGCCAGTAAGCATAACCGACCGTATTGTGCTTGCATCCGACACAAAATACATATAGGAGTTGTTGAGTCACGCATTCTTGGTACACATGCATGTTTCAATAATTCATATACGTATATTTAGATAGTTTAGCTTAGGTTAGCTCAGATAAGTCTTGATTTTTGCACAAAACAGGCGACAGCCCGAGCCGAGGTGTGCCGTACACCCTTGAGTTAATCGCTCAAACATCCCAAATCGGCTGAGTGCCTTCAGCGCTCGCCTCCCAGGTCAACAGCGTTTTCATTTCGAAAAAAAATATTGTGCTTGCTCGGCTTGCGTCAAATTAGTGACGCGTCGTATAGCGGCCTCTACAGATTCGATATTGATATTTTGGTATACCATATGTGTAATTAATTAATAGGCTTTATAAAAATATGTATACTTATTGCTCCGAGTGTCAATATATGTGATAATTGGAGTAACGTTAATAATTTGAATACACAAATTATGAAATATAAATAATTCATACTAAAATTCATTTTAAAAAATCGCAAGAGTTTTGAGTCACCACTTCTGTTGACTTTCTTTACAAACTGCCTAAATAAGGACCACTCTAATAAATTTTAACATGAGATTAAGATAATATTACTTTGCAGAAATTTCATAAAAACTACAAATAATTTACATAAAAAAAAAAAAAAAAACTATTGTTGCCGACTATACAATTGGAGTGTTTTGATAGATCATCGGAAATAGCCCCTTTTTGTCTCATCTTCCTTACAACTTTCATTCCGAGAGGCCTGAAACGAAAGTGATTTATTAAGACCATTCGCCGTGACAGAAAAATAACTGAAATATTATATATACATTTTTTTTTCAACAGGAATAATACTGTTTTTGTAATAATCGTATTCTCTCTCTTTTTGTCTGCCATTTTTGTTATTCCCAGTGGATCACTCTCTGTATTTCGATATATTTGCCAATGATTTTGTAATATTATATATAACACTAGCCTTTGCCCGTGACTTCGTTCGCGTGGAATAGTAACTCTGAGCTAGCGTTAACACACAGCGGAAGCTCTCAAAACGGAATAATACCCGATTTTGAAATATTCTTTATTGGTGTTCTGCTTCTATTGGTCTAAGCGTGACGATATATAACCTATAACCATCCTCGATAAATGAGCTATATAACACTGAAATAATTTTTGAAATCTGACAAGCAGTTCCTGAGATAACTCCCTACAACGTCACAAATTCACAAGGTCAGAAAATCAGAAAGTTTACCTTTTTTTTCGATTTGTCTACGTTATTGACCTAGCAAGGTCTTAACAGCTTCACTGGAATACTTACTAAGGTGAGCGCTTGCGGCACTCATTTATTTTATTTGGGCAACTAGCTCAAGGGTGCACGGCACCACTCAGCTTGGGCTGGCCTGATACATGCAATTCGCGACCTATCTGAGCTAACCTAAGCTAAGCTACATATTCATACTTATATGAGTTATTGAAACATATTTGTGTAGCAAGCATACATACCTCGACAACTCTTATATGTGTTTTGTGTTGGATAATTTTTCGAAACTATTTCAGTTCGATAAAGGAAAAATAAAACCCTTCCACTTTCATGTGTAAGCATGCGTGCATGCACGTGTGTAGTGGTGATATGCAAAGCTTACTTTTTTATAATATTAGTATACCTAGATATATTGCCTCGACATTTTTTACTTAATTCTACGCGGATAAAGTAGCAAGGAACAGTTAATATATTATGTTTTTATTATCAAGAATTTCAACCTCCATAAAATTGGATTTCTTATTTTCTTAGTATTCAATGCGTTTTACATTGAAATTGAAGATACAGGAAGTTTGACTCGCTTGTGAAATGCGTACAAGCATACTCATTTCTAACACAAAGAAGCGGCAGTACTCGTGGTTCAGTTTTCAATATAAAAAATGTTCGTACTTATATACGAGGCGTACCAACATAATAATCAAGAATAATCTATTAAGATTAATCTTAGAACAATGGTCGCTTATTGGTACTTGTACTTCATACCATAAGAAGCATACTTATTCGTGATTAAGTTTCTACAGGCCTCGTCAGTCTATCTGGCCACTATGTATAATGGTAATTAATTTATTAAATAACAATTAGTGTAATACGAATTTCAGATATAATTTAATTTTTTATAATCGTATAAATAATAAGTCTACTATAAGTACTAATAATGTCTTAAAAACAAAATAATAAAAATATCGATTTTATAAACATTAACAATTGAAATAGGCGACATCTATCAGAAAAACTTAAACACACCTACAATAGAATAAGCTAACGTGGAATCTGTATAGATGTCGCTTTTTGTAGTGTGTAAATTAAATAATATTTTCACTGCTTTATAAATAGAAACGAATAATATTCGGTAATTGGTTAATACTAATAATCTGTCGAATTTATAAACAAAAACGATCTAAATAGAATTTAAACTCTAAGCTATTCATCATATCAACTATCACTATAACCACTTACCAGTAAGAAGTCCACAGTAAGGCTATTATAGGCTTTTTTCCGGTATAGGCATAATAATTTTTGTAGTCCGATGAATCTGTTAAGACCTTGCTAGGACAATAGCGTAGTTAGCCTGAAAAAAAAAGCATAATCACCACGCCAGCCCACGACGTATTGGCGATTTCAAACGCGTGGTAAAGTGATGCTAAAAGAACATTTCTCAAGTTCCAGGTTTCCTCAATATGTTTTCTTCACCGTCAGCCGATACTGTTACCAAATCCAATTTGTAAATGTACGCGAGTTTCGAAAATTTTGTTGGTAAATACCGGGTTTCGAATTTACAGACATCGAATTGAAATTTCATTGGTCAAATCACTCAACTACCACTATTTTTATAATCTACTAGCCTTTGCCCGCGATTTTATTCGCGTTGACTAGTTACTTTAGGCTAACGCTAAAGTCCGGTGAAGCTGTTTAGTCCGGTGAAGCTGTTAAGACCTTGCTAGGTCAATAGCGTAGTCATTTCGAAAAAAAAAGCTAAAGCTAACACGCAGCGCAACCTCTCAAGAGGCAAAATAAACATTATTCATTGGTGCTCCGCTCCTATTAGTTTCTGCGTGATGATATAGCCTGTAACCTTCCTCGATAAATTAGCTATATAAAACTGAAATAATTTTTCAAATCGGACCAGTACTTCCTGAGATTACCCCCTACAACGTCACAAACTCTTAAACTTTACCTCTTTATAATACCATATTATATACTATTATTATATTATTTGTTATTAATATTGGTATAGATTTACATGAAATAAGAAAATCCATCAAACAGAAACTATATAGGCTTAATACAGCTAAGCCCGACATAAAATTGGTAACATTAAATACATGTTCTTGGAAAAATATTTTTCTTACAATTTCCCCATATTTTTTGTTTTCATATTCTTTTCATCTGGTTTCTCTTTCATCTCTTTTCATAAGAAACTGACGTGTATTTCTCTTAGTAACGTTTATATACGTTTTCTTTGCTATTGAAATTAATAGAATATTTTCATTTATTACGTAAGACTAAATTGTATCGAGACTACGTTTTGGACATTTAATATCTTGGTGGCTTTCGTAAAAAGATTTAGATTAGCCATACGAATGTTGTGAACTAGTTTTAGCTCACGGCTTACTGTAGTTTTCCTAGATAGTACCGTATATTTTATTTTGTATTCTTCGTAACATAAATAAAAAATTCGTCGGTTGAGTTGTTAAGGCATTAAAACGTAACAAACAGACTTGCACATTTATAATATTACTTAGGATTTACATTGTTTTTTTTTATTAGGAGGCAAACGAAAAGGTAGGTCACCTGATGTTAAGTGATCACCACCGTCCATAGACACCAGCAACACCAGAGGAGTTGCAAGTGCGTTGCCAGCCTGCGTTTGGGTCAAGTCGGAAGAGAGGGGAGAGAGCGGAGAGAGGGGGGCGGGGATGAGAACAGAGCAAGAAAGCGGAGAGAGGTGGGGGCAACCAATGTATACTAGGTTTTTTTTTTCGAACTGACTACGCTATTGATCCAGCAAGGTCTTAACAGCTTCACCGGACTACTAAGGCGGGTACTTGTGGCACTCAGCCGATTATATCTGGGCAACAAGCTCAAGGGTGCACGGCACTCCTCGGCTTGGGCTGTTGCCTGATACATGCAAAATCACGACCAATCTTAGCTAACTATTCATATATGTATGAGTTGTTGAAACGTATATGTGTACCAAGCATACACGCCTCAATAACTCCTCCATATATTTATTATCGGAAAATTGAGAGATTTTCAGTTCGATAAGGGAAAAAAAGTAAACCCTTCCACTTTCATGTGTAAGCGTGTAGGCGTGCACGTGTGTGGGGGTGATCGTGTAGTGTTGCAGCAGTGATGTATATTTGTGTGTCACCGTATCGCGCAAGCAACGCACTCAAGGGCTCCCTACCGAGTGATCGAAACTAGGCTTGAGCCGCTGTCGTGGGAGGCCTAATCGGGTTCATGTGTAAGCGTGTATGCGTGCACGTGTGTGGGGGTGATATGTGTACTGTCGTTGCAGTGATGTAAGATTTTGTGTCACTGTATCGCGCGAGCAGCGCACTCAAGGGCTCCACACCGAGGGAATGGACCTAGGCTTGAGCCGCTGCTGAGAGGATTCTAATGTAGTGTGCGGGAGCGAAATTTACCCCCATGCATACTAGGTCCAGGAAGTGTACTAAAGACAAGAGTTATATATTATACTACCTACTCCTGGCGATTCGTCCGTGTGAAATTTTGGGCTAACATTAACACGCAGCGGAAGCTCTCAAAAGATTAAAAAAACGAATTTGAAACGTTCTTTATTGGTTCTCTGCTCCTTAGCCTGATGATATATAACCTGTAGTCTTCCTCGATAAATGAGCTTGTATAAAACGCTGAAAGAATTTATCAAAAAAAATCGGACTAGTAGTTCCTGAGCCTGACGCGTTCAACCAAACAAACAAAAACTCCAGCTTTATAATATTAGTATAGAATAGCGGGCTCGGCGAACGTTATATCGCCCTTGTAATAAAAGAAAACCTTGACAAATTATATACCTAAACCGTCCTCATGAATCACTTTATCCACTGGTGAAAACCGCATGAAAATCCGTTCAGTAGTTTTTGAGTTTATTGCGAATAGACAGAAAGACAAGCGTGGCATAGGTTTTTGTTTTGTAATATGTAGTCATTTCAAGACTAAGAGACACTGATTTGATCCGTAATTTTTATATTCAACTGTAATCTATTAACTTTTGGTACAAATAACAGAGTCCAGGATACATCAATAATTACTTATAGAAAATATATAATTCTAATTTTTTTTTTTATCGAAGCACGACATAGTTACTGCACTATGCCTGATGTTGAGCATAGTACAATCCAAAAACATCGGCAACCACCGAGAGACAGATTATCTGCCGGTCGCCGCTGTCATGCCGGCCATAATGACGAAAGTCACCCGCTACTGGATATGCACAGGCTGATCCCGAAACGCGACGCGCAGAAGCGAGACACTATGACGGGCTTTTTCGCCATATGCATAGTGGTTGCGACCCAGTCGGGCTGTATAACCCTACCACCCCGCTATCGCCATTGCCTCGTTCGTTGATTAGCAGGGTGCGCCACGCGCAGGTGAGATTGGCTTTGGTGTCTCAAGTCTTAAGATGTTACTCGACACCCCTTACACCCCCTGAATATTATAGATGCAGGTGTGAAGTTTTGTTTGATATATTTCACGTTGATGAAACGTTGACGACACGTTCATGAAATTTTTCATTATTTAGCAGTACAGAAATTGACAAAGTACAACAAATGGTACTACTTCTTATCCAGACAGAAATTACTATTCCTGAAAAATGAGTTAAAGGGCATGGAAATGATGATGGCTTAGTTAAATCGATTAATATAAATAGGTGCTTAATATTTGATGTCATTATCTCGAGAAATACAAAAGTTTGAATAAATAGCTGGTAGAGCCACGTTGAAACTATAACTGGTTTCAGCATGAATGGGTCGGCTCGCTCGGGGTAGTACTATCCTCTTACAGAAAACCGACGTGAAGTAACAGTGCTTACCATGCATTGCATGCATACATTGCCATTAACGGCA
This sequence comes from Antheraea mylitta, assembly GCA_014332785.1. Lineage (NCBI taxonomy): Eukaryota > Metazoa > Arthropoda > Insecta > Lepidoptera > Saturniidae > Antheraea > Antheraea mylitta. The sequence continues at coordinate 1,211,734 of JACEII010000097.1, forward strand.
TTGTTAAAGCAGGTACCATGACGGTGTCATTAACCGTCGGATCGTATTTAGTAAAGCATGAAACAACAAACAAGAAACGATAGTTTTTAGAGATGTGCCGATTATGACTTTGGCCGGGTAACTGGTTTTTTGTAAAAAAAAATATTGTGTAAATATATTACTGTTATTATTAAAGTGAAAGAGCTCAATTAATAATAAGATAATTAAAAAAAAAGCCTAGTGTATGGATGAAGCAGTTAATTTTTAGGATTTTTCGACAATTTTTTTTTTCTGTGTACATCATGTACATGTAAACTTATTTTAATATTACTGAGTTTATAAATTTAATCAAAGAAATAATTATAAACGTATAATTATGATACCAATTTTGATTGATGAATGTCGTAGATATCTTTTTTTTACAAACGTGTAATTTTAGAAATTAGTTATCAAAAGAAAGGTTGCTTTGATTAACGGTTTATAATGTGTAAGGCTAATTATAAAATAAAAAGATCAATAAACAAACATGGTTTTAATTCATGTAAGTCCTTCTACATAGTTTTTATTGAGAAATATATATAAATTAAGAAGCCTTGTTGATACTGTGCGGTCTTTGCCGAATAGTCGCCACATCTCTAATACTTTTTCGAAATTTAAAAAAGAGGCTTGTGACGGTATTATTTGAAGTTTTTGGCGGGATCTTAGTCTGTCATGTAGTGGATTTTATATTTTATTCATAATCTTGTGTTATTTGACTCTATATTTTGTAATTTTGGTGGTGTTTTACGTAATATAGTTAGTTTATAGTGCATAAGTGAATTGAATGGAAAATAATACCACGAAGCATGAAATTCTCAGATGCCACAAAAACTTTCAGGAATGTTCTAACAAGGGATCCACCATCTTGTTAGAATATTGAAATAATTACTCGAGGCTTGTAATATTATTGTACTATCCATTAGAAAAAACATTGACACTGGCAAATGCTTCTGCGGAGCCAAAACAAGGAAAGAAGAAGAAGACGGTATTATTATCTAAGGCTACTAACTCCGGGTTCCCTCGTTGCAGGGTATGACACCGGTCATTGCACCTAGGTGTATTTCATTTATATCCATGTTTCGGAAAACCTTAGAACAAACTTTAATTAACGTTTTCTTTGTTGTTTATTAGTGTTTGTTTAGATATTATTATTTTATATGTTAAAGTTAAAATTAAAGTATTGCGAGTATTTTTTTATTTTGTAGCTATTGTATAGTAGTTTAAGCCACTGCCTAATGTTAGTATCATTAAACAAACAAAAACCGTTTTATCCTCTATAGTAGAAGTTCGACCACTCATAAAAATTTGCATTAACGTGAGCATAACTAGTTATTAAAAGCGAAAAGTAATTATCTATATTTCTAGTTCCCTGTACTGCTGTTTAAATCCCATCTGAGAATAGCTTTTATAACAATTATTAACAGCGTGCATCCTATCAAAACTATAAACAGGAAAGTTTTAGAGATTTGTATTTTAGTTATTCGTTCACGCAGAAACTATTGAACGGGTTTTGATGAGACTACAATAATAGTTCATATATCAGAATAACTTATAGGGTATGTAATAGGGGAGAGTAGAGGAATTGGGAACACTTAAATTCAAACGCTAAAAAATAATAGAAAAAAGTTATCAACTAAATCAAATTTTATTGCTACATGAACTTTAGTTATCTATGTACTTAGTAGTCATAAAACGTTATTTAAAATTTACGTTTTAATAAAAATATAAACTAAAACAAAAAACATTGCTGTTCCTGTTTACCCGATACCCTATGGGGTGATTGAGATCATCCCGTGGGGGAAATGGAAATGGTATGAGGTAATTAAGAAAGACATTTGATCAATCTGTTTTACGTAATTACGAGGCATCTGAAATAATTTGTAAAGTTTAAATATTTTTACACAATCAACCAGCAGTACTATGGATAATTAGAAGGGTAAAGGGTAATTGGGAACGTTCCAAATTACTCACCTAGTGGCGTTCCCAATTACCCGAATCAGTCAATATACATAAAAATTGCCGCCACTCTCAAAAGCATATTTTATTACCTTCAATCTATGTTGCATTTGTAAACAGATACTGTGTGTATGATATGAGCAAAAACACAATACCTATAAACTCAAAAATATGATTCTTACATGTGTTATAGCTGATGACAAAAATTATATCAAAAATACAAAAATAATTGTTCGCCCTACAGTGACAATACTAGTGCGTCCTTTCAATCCCACTTTCGCATACGCAATGAATGGCTCTGCATTCAGCCGTAGAATAGGTTCGCGACAATGTAGTATGAGGAGATGTACTATTTATCTAACTGTTCCCAATTACCCGCCGTTCTCAATTACCCTACTCTCCCCTATATTATTTAAACTGACTAACATATAAGTATCGAGTAAGTATAAAAAATTCCATCTAAGAGCCGTGTAAATGTGCGCTGCGTAAAGTGTCATACTTATTCGAAAATAATGTATAGTGTCATCATTTATAAACAAACACACCAATGATGCTATAACTACAAAGCTGTAGATATATCATAAACGCTTTGACATCGCAACTTGGCTAGCTAGCAAACGTGATCTGGGCCCATCAATTCGTCCGTATCTAAGCAACATATAATTATTTCTTTTTCACTACCGATATTGAGAATATGCCATCTTGCTTCCACATTTTATGTAAGACAGTGTGGCGTTACAATATTACGTTACATATGTGTGCGTTTTCGTCTCTATTTGTTTTGTCAAAATATCGTGTCGGTAACGCATTTAAAGTTTTTTAGTTATAATATCATTGAGAAAAACTATCTTTTTTTATATCATATACGTGGCAAACTAACATGTGTGTCACCTGTTGTTAAGCGATCACCGCCGTTCATAGACACTAGCAACCCCAGATGAGTCGCAAGTGCGTTGCTAGCCTTTGTTTGGGGGAATGGAGAGAAAGGGAGAGGAAAGGGGAGGGGTGGGGAGATGGGTCTTCGGCACTCTTATTGACCAAACGAAACGCAACAATGCAGGCACTGTTACTTAACGTTGGTTTTCTGTGAGAGGGCGGTGCCACTCCGGACGAGCCGACCTATTCATGCTGAAACTAATAATAGCTTCAGCGTGGCTCTACCACCTACTAACTTTGATTTCTTCGATATTGAGTATACTGAATGATACCGATTTTATTAATTGATTAATTGAAGTCAATATATACGAATTTCCGTGATACAGAAACCTGTAGCCCCTCAGACAAATTTTGTTGTAACAGACGCCAACGTTGAATAAAACCAATGAGTAATAACCTGAAAAGCTTGTACGAAAACAGTGTTAAACTAGAATTGTTGGTCGGAAGTACTGTGGATACCCTGAAACTGCGAGTACTGAAAAAAAAACCGAAAATGCAATCGTCGAGAACAGTCTAAGTTAACTAGTTTTCTGTTCCTAAAAATTATAATATTGCAAGCGAACCATATATTTGGAACAACCACGTTTTTAAACCGAATGGTACTACCGGTCAAACAGAAACTATAAATTGTCTAACAAAGTTAAAAGTTACAGAAAAATTGTAAAAGTAAAAGATGTATCTATCAGACCTCGTAATTATATATAATAATCACAAACATATAGTGGTACACCAAAATAACTCCTAGAAGGGTTAATGTAAGTGGCTTAGCGTAAAAATTAAACCAAATCATATATCAGAACATGACAATAATATTCTGCCGACCCTACTTAAGTGGAATGAAGGTGAGAAAAATGATGATTTTTAAAGATACAAACTTAAACGAAGTTTCGGCTGGCCACTATTGCAATATATTATTGATATTCAAACACTTAGATGGATTTGAGAATTATTTTCGTTACACAAAACTCAATTTTTTCCGGAATCCAACCCATCATTTTTCGGCTCGATGTTAGAGATTATCAGTACTAAAACATGATGCTTATCTATTTTGTCAATTGATACATCAAAAAGCTAAAGATGAATTTTGAATGAATTACTTGATTAATTTTGTTTCCAGCTCTCTTTAATAAGGTTTTATTTTGTAAATATCACGGCTTTGAATTTCATATCAGTTTGGGATTCAAAATAAATATTTTTATTTATTTTATATTATTTTATAACGTGCTTTTAAAGATCAAAGTTGTATGAATGCGAAAGAAAAGTCGTGTTTGATACAACTTTGTTTTCTAATAATATCCTTTTTTTTTTTCAAAATGGTAAGAAAAAGTCAAGGTAATTATGAGAATTGCCGACAGAAGTGAAAACTCAAACTATTAAGTAATTATGTTCTTTTTTTGCATTTTTTAAATGAATTATAGAGTAAACTACAATATTTAAATTTCACAATTTATATATTGAAATTATTAACAGTAGTTTGGTTTTCACATACACAGTTTATTAATTCATCAAACATATGATGGGCTGCACAATCTCAATACAAGATACCAATAATAATACAAAGCCGCGCAAGCCCAAAACGGTCACACTTCCTAGCATGTCGCTGATGCGAAATCATAAGTTTATGTTCTATCAAAAATATCGCTCATCACGCCTAAAGGAGTTTTCTCTTCAAAAAATAAAACGAAAAAATGTATAAAAATCAAATTTCGCTAGTTCATATTTTTTGAAGAGTCAAACTTGCATTCTCGCATCAGAATGGAACTAATAATAACTACGTATTTCAGAGATGCGGAGTCGCGGATTTTATCTCAATACATCCGAACAATGGCTTGGGATGGCGTGCAAACTATAAACGTTAGCGTTTTTGTTATTAAATTATTGAGAAGACAATGAACTTGAAAAGAGGTAATCAACACTCTTATTGATGGGTCTTCACTGTAATTTATAATTCTTCTTTACAAAGTAGAATGCGATCTTAACTTTTCTGTACTGTATATATTTTAGCCACACATCACAATCTAATCTAATGTTGGAACACGATATTGTCCAATATGGCACATCTAATTAAATACTGATTCTGAAATACAGCTGCCGGATTATATTTATAAAGCTTAGAAGAAGCGCTACTTATGATTTTATTATAACGAGTGTTCGTGCAGTTGTTGATCTTCAACCATTCAGAAAAAAACTTTTCCGAATTTTTTGGAAAAATTAAAAACAAATATTAAAAAAATGATAACAGCTACGGCTGAGAAAGGAGGGGGACGTTCTTAACCGTTTCGCCACTGCCTAGTTATATGTAGACAAGGCTCTGCCCGCAACTTCGTCCGCGGGAAAAAGTTACTTTGAGCTAATGCTAATACGTAGCGGAAGCTTTCAAGAGAAAAAAAAACACATTTTGAAACATTCATCATTAGGGCCAGCTCCTATTGGTCTTAGCGTGATGATATATAGCTTAAAACCTTCCTCAACAAATGAACTATAAACACTGAATTTTTCAAATGGGAGTAGTAGTTCCTAGGATTACCCTCTAAAACGTCATAAACTCACAAACTCAGAAACTTTACCTCTTAATAATATTAGTATAGGTGTCTTCTTTCACCCACATCACCGGCTAATTTGTAAGGATTCAAGCCTACATTAGTTGACGTGGTATTCGAAAAAGCTAATCACTGAGACATCATCGCTTAGAATAACTGAGATCAGATATGGAAAAGCAGGTTAATCTAAGAACTAAGTTTGTACGATTATTTTGCTAATGGATGTGGCCAAGCAAGCCCTTTGGATCGTACTACAGTGGTATGGACACAGCTACTTTGCGGTACAAACTTGGAATCAAATTTAACTGGAAGCGATATCAAAATAATAAAACAAATTTGGAAATATTAGGTAAGAGCCACTCAATATTTGTGTTTCTTTAACGTCAAGTAAATAAGACAAACTGTTAACCGCTAAAAATAACTGGTATATGTATACATCTATTGAACAAGACTTATTTTTATAAATATATATATAGAGGTATGATGTGCGCGCATAATAAATAAACGACTAACTACTACTTCTAAGCATGATGTTGTCACGCACAAACTACTAGCTACTACTTCTGGATTGATTTTAATCATTTTCTTTAGTTCCACTGCTTAAGTATTTAACCTTTGCCTAAAAAATCACGATATCTTCCTATGGTTCATACGGGTGACCCACGAACGCTATTGAAACTTTAAGAGAAGTATAAAACTATAATCATTCGAGTCATATTTTTAGCCACTCTCCGTACTATTAATAGACTATATCGAGGGTAGACGACACTGGTCGATGTTATGTTTTAATGTCTGGTAGTTATACTGTGAACGGCCCATATAAGGGGCGGCGCTTGTTGTGTTGACACATAGGTTCGATCACTCGGCGGGGAGTCCTTGAGTACGCTGCTAGCGGGATACAGTGTAACACGAAAACTTACGTTACTACTACAACACTACACTATCACCTCCACACACGTGCACGCTACACGCTTACACATGAAAGTGGAAGGGTTTTATTTTTTCTCTTATCGAACTGAAAAAACTCTAATTCTCCGATAATAAATACATGGAGGCCTTGTTGAGGCGTGTATGCTTGGTACACATATACATATCAACAACTCATACATATATAATTAGTTAGCTAGGTTAGTTAAAATAGGACGCGATTTGCATGTAACAGGCAACAGCCAAGCCGAGGTGTGCCGCGCACCCTTGAGCTAGTTGCCAAAAATAAAATCGGCTGAGTGCTTTAAGCGCTTGACTTAGTAGTTCGGTGAAGCTGTTAAGACCTTGCTAGGTGAATAGCGTAGTCAGTTCAAAAAAAAAAAATGTGTTGACACATTCTTTCGGTGGGCGTCGTATTGGCAGTAGCTCTGTCTGAACTCGATGTCGGTTGTTTAGAAAGTGATTTATTGTTAGAATTGATTCTTAACAGTTTATCTAAATTGGCCAGTTCTGTTTTTAATAATCAATTATTGTTTTGTTTTCGAAAGTATATATATATATATATGTGTGTGTGTGTGTGTGTGTGTGTGTGTGTGTGTATATTGAACAATCTTTTAGCGCATTTGTATAAATATTGGTTTTTAAAATTATGTATTTTTTAATATTCATTTATTTTTAGTAATAGATATTAAAAGTCTAGTTCTGTTTGTTATTGATATGTTAATAATAAATTTAAGCGAAACATTACTTTTAAATTCTCCATTTTGCACTACTTATAGATATTGTTTTATGCAATGTATTGCCAAGTACGCTATATTCGCTTTCACTTAACATTTTTTACCAAAACGTAGTTCCTTTGTTTCATTCCCTTGCTGCAATATTACCATGACATCCAGCGTAACTTAAGCCCCGTGATTGCCACTACACGAAGCAAATATCAAGAGTTATTTAGTTCTTTCTGTAATGAGGTGTCTTTGTTCGCTGGACGGGCTTATTCGAATTGTAATATACCTCAATTGCGGATGTTCCTGTTATTCGAATGATGTGAACTTATTATTCTTGTTTGTTGAATGATGAATTTTAATCTTGAATTGTCTCGACACTATGGAGGTATATCATTAATTTTTTATTTCGGTTCGTCACTGGCCTAAAAATAATGTCGCTTTGAACTATACTGTCTGTGAATCCTTACTAAAACCTATTTGAATGGTATATTATTTAGTGCATTTCGTAAATTACATACTAAAGGTTACAGTAATCGGGATAATCGAATAAATATGACATAATTATTATCAACATTAACATGTACACAGCTTCGAATCTCGCTAGGTACAAACAAATTATTAGGAATTCGCATACATTTACTGATTTAAATTGGTAACGCTATCGGCTGGCTGTGAAAAAAATCATTGTGAGGAAACATGACTCTCAGAAATTTTCTTGTGTATACTGTATGTGGGAATAATAGACAATTATGAATTTCTCAGTGTTTAAAATCACCAATAAATTGTGGGCTGATATGGTCATTATGCCTATAACTTCCTTCGGAAAGAAGCCTAGCTATGGCTTTGCAGTGGGTCTGTCCTTTTTTATTGTAGTACGGATAAGTGACTGCACTATGCCTGATGTTACGTACAGTGCAATCCAAAAACAACGGCGACTGCCGAGACAGGCCATCCTTCGTCGGTCACGGTTATCATGCCGGCCTGCGTAAATGCCTCTTCATGTTACGCTTGAAGGACCCCATATTATAGGCAGGAGAGAACACACTAGATGGGAGATTGTTCCACATCTTCGCGGTATGGCAAAAATAGGATGTTGCGAACTTTTTAGTTCGTGCCCAGATAGAATTTACTGTGGTTACGAAGACCAGCGCGTGCGGTTTAGTTAAGAAGACCTTTAGTTTGTCAGAGCTAAATAAAGCTATATAATAAAAAAGGAAGGCCTCTTTCAATATTTATGTAGCAAACATTACACTTCTAGAATAATTAGGGAAACAGCTGTAGATTTCAGGGTTCAACGCTTCCGTTAAAAATAATTTTGTCGGCTGTATTTTTGAGTTGTACAAACGTTTTTAACTTATCCTATTATATTGTGATTTTAATAAAGTAATACTGTGAAACAGCGATGAAGCTGACATTTTTTTTAACCTATTCCTAGTTGGCCGAAGGTTTTCTAACTGTAAGCTATAAAATACCGCAATGTATCTAGTGTAAGATGGACGAGCGTCAGTTTTTCTGAACATAACAATTTTAATACAGTGTTTTATGTAAATGTTGACTATATCATAGTTTATTTGAAATAACCAGTCCCTGTAATCGGAACTAAAGTTCTAAAATTACAGTCTAACAGTTACGTATAAACATTGTACTGTTAGCTATAAAAACGAATACTTGTTTGCTAAATTGTAAGCTAAATTTTTATTACTAAATTGCTTGATCAATTCCGGAAACAATTTACGATATTTATTAGTACTAGTGGAAGCGCAGTGGTCGACATTCGACCATAGTTATTTGATTTTTTAGTTTGAATTATATTAGGGTTCTTTTGTTAAAGGGTATACTTCTATAATCGAAGGTTTCCATCATGGCTACTCAGTTATTTGCCATGATATTTAATTATATAAACATTTAAAAAATCTATGTGTAAAGGAAATTTGAAATTGATTATAAATTTGAAAAGAAAAATCACGTGCTCTCAAATTTTAAGCAAACATAACTTTATAAAAATAAAGAAATTTATCGCAACCCATGACACGAATTTTCAATTAAATTTACACGAAACTATGTGTGGGTGGTATTTCAGGGTGATATTGAATTAAATGTAGTATGTTCATTATGAGAAACAGTGATACCCCAGTATCATCGTTTGGAAATGTAATGGATCCACAATACAATCAAATGGTGAATCCAATACAAAGATGTTTTAATACTACCATTAGCTTTTGAAAATAAATTCTTTTTTGTTGCTACATGAGGTTGAATTGCAACGTTGTAATCGCGGAGTTCTAAGTCATGGATTACTTTTATTAACAAAATTCATATTTTGATTATACAAAGTATTATTTGGCTCATTTTTTTATTAAATAATCATTTGAAGTGAGTTCACCATAAAAAATAATAAACATTACAATAATAGTTATATTTTATAATATCATTGTTGAATGTAGAATGAAAAAGGGTAATTGGAACGTAAGAGTTAAAGACTACATACAATCGAGCATAGCAACCTCCTTCACAACCTCTTTTGAACTTCGTAATTATTGACGCCTGTCAAAATGTCTTTTTTATTTACATGTGTGTATATGTTATGTAAAATTCAAGCAGTAGTGTGAGTAGTGCATATTTTAATAAATTTAATGTACCTCTAATGCATTTTATATAAAATAAACAGCTTTCTGCACTTCTCCGGCATATAAACTTTAACTATGTCAAATTTCAAGTTCACCCGTTGACGAGAAATAAGTTAAAAAGGGGTACAATTCTTTTGCTTCACGTATTAATATATAGATATGTAAATATTGCTACTCGAACAAATATAGAAAAAATAAAATAATATACCTGATGAGAGAAAACGAAATCGAAGTTCGAATGTAAAAAAAGTCAAGGTATTTTTAAGAACTGCCGGCAGAAGTGAAAACTCAAAACAATGGAATAACTGTATTTTTTTTTTCAATTTTGTAAATCAATTATAGTTTGAATATTTCATAATTTTTAAATTAAAGTTAGTAACATTACTCTGGTTTTGACAACTATTGACATTCCGAGTAATAATAATAAGACATGTGATAGGTGACGTCTGAATCCATAGATTTTCTCCCACCAAAAATCGTCCAACGTGGCTGAAATTTTTCACTTCAATAATTTATCAAATTTGAACTCTGATGAGGCGCTTATAAATGCAAGCGCTACCGCCCTTTCAGACGAAGCATCCAGTCATCGAGAAGAACCGGCAAGAAAATTACATTACTTTAATATTTTTATACAATTTTTGTTTGAAACTGCTTTTAGAGGATGTACAGAGAGGTGTATCATTTTCAGACATCATTATTCATATATTGATCCACATAGCCTTTTGAGATCAAAACCTAATTGATATGGTTTGTACTTATTATCAGGCAAATTGGTAACGTGCTATGGGACTGTGTTATCAATGGCGGATTGGCCCTAAGGCCCGGGTGGCCAGATATAGGGGCGGCCAATCGTGACAAAAAATTCACTGTTGATAACAATAAATAACTCAAAGTACGTAAATATTCTAAAGGCTTGCGCACATTATGGTGGGTCGCACTGCACCGCATCGTATAATTATAATCCTTAAAAAAAGTTGGCAAAAAAGTAAATTCATTATGTACTCAATATGATGGGTGCTGAGAAAGGGGTGGTACTTACTACATGGCCTGGGGCCAATACTGCAAATCCGCCACTGTGTGTTATAGAACCTAGGTTTATATCGCAAAAGTGTTGTTACTAAACTTGCTAATCATGAAGTACGGAATGATTATTTGTGATCAATATTATAATCATGCAGATATTTTAAATTCCGGTATCTATCATCACTATCTTCTATAGCACATTTGCCACTTTCAAATTATTTTTGATTCATTTTTTATTAATTTCTCATATGAAAGCGTAATGGTATTCTAATATTCAAAAGAGTCGTCTTCAAGTAAAGATCTTATGAGAATCGATACAGTCGTTTCGAAGAACAATAATTAAAGTGAACAAAATACCCTTTATTTGTATTTAATATGTGTTTACTGAAATACTTACCTTCACTAAGATATTTAATATTTCACTAAGTATTTTTGCACACTGTACTAATAAACACGTCAATATTTTCAATACAAAAGAATTGAAGCAATCTCTAATCGACTACATCTAGGCTATGTTTTAACAAGCACTCTATAATTCAGACACTTTGTAATTCAAATGAAATTCCCTTTGATATTGAAACGAAAGGGTTTCCAGCCACTCTATAAACTAACACATTTCCGATACGTGCCTCTGAGAATTACAAGAAAATATGGAAGGAATTGATCATCTGCCTGGAGAATTTTTCAGGCCTTTGAAACAGTGTTTGGATTTATTGAACTTCTGTAACCTAACGTTTTTCGAGAAAGGAAAAACGTTTTACAAATATTTACGTAATGTGTATACGGTGTTTTGCGTTATAGTTTACTATACGTCCCAGGGTGTATATTTACAGAAAGTTTTTAGCGGTGAATTGAAGATATTCGAGTTGGCTTACATAGTGCCAGTTTTTGTTGTTTGTACTCAAAGTAAATATATATTTTATACATTTGTTATGAACGCTCTTTACAAGCGGTATGAGAGGGGATAATGAATTATTGTTTCGATTTCACTTATACACAGTCGTTTTTTTTTTTTATCTTATTGTATCATGACAAAACGGGTTTTTTATCTAATCGTAAACACAATACAAACCAAATCAGTGGCGATCGCCGAGATTACTATAATCAATTATGATTAAACTATCGCATGGTGGTAGAGTTTCTACCCTCAAGTTAAAGATCTGTTATCAAGCACTTATGGGTGTGTTCCAGGAAACTGGACTTGAGAGCTGATCCCATTCTAGTTTTTAACGTTTTTATCAAATAAGACGACTTCATTATTTAATTTAATATAGTATAAAACAAAGTCCCCTACCGCATCTGTCTGTCTGTCTGTTCTGGGAAAAACTATTGAACGGGTTTTCATTCGATTTTTACCAGTACATAAAGTGATTCACGAGAATTAGGTATATAATTTGTCAAGGTTTTTTATTGTCAGGGCGGGACAACATCTGCCGGGTATATAGTTTAATATAAAGTGAGATTGTGGTCAAAGACTGAATGTAACCCTTAGTACAGAAAAGAAGAAGGCATTGAGTATTTTTTCTGTCAGATTTGTCCCCAAGCGTTCAGCTCATAGTTCAATACTGGGTGATCCTGAAATGCGACACACTTAAGAGATTCACTGTGACGAATTAATCACCATGTACATGACGGTAACGTCACAGATCCCCTACATGTTTTCAAAATACTCGACCACGGCGATAATATAATGTTCAGTATTATTGCTGAGGGAACGTGTTTTTTAAAATATATGTATAGTCGAGGCCAGAAGTGTAGATTGTTTAGAATAATACGGATTATTTTAAATTAAAAAACTTTAGAACGATAGTGGCTTTGTTGATAGCGTGTATAGATGCATTGTAGATCAACATAGTTTGAAATCCTAGCAACTGTGTCTGAACATTCAGGGAAGGAAATGAAAGTATATAATGGTGGTAGGTATTTTTTAAGTCCGTCTGGCTAGCTACCAACCTCATACGAAAGTCCTCTGGCCTGTGTATCTAGTCGCGATAAACTCAAAAACTACTGAACGGATTCTCATCCGGTTTTCACCAGTAGAAAAGTCATTAATGAGCAAGGTTTTCATAAATAATTTGTCAAGGTTTTTTTTTTAATATCAGTGTGGGACATTGTACGCCGCGCCCGTTAGTACAGTATATAATAAAAATTACCATGAATATTTTTATGATAATATGATATAATCTATATATATGATAATAATCTATAATATCACTATGCAGCAATATTAAAAGCCATGGTTGTTTTGTCAAATAAATCGAAGATAGAGAATTTTATTCTCGACCTAGGCGGAATATGGAGAGTGAAAAATTTGACTAAAGTTCAAAAAGAAAAAAAGGATGTTTTGCTAAAACGGCTTCAAATTTTTTATAAAGGTAACTTTTGTAATTTATATATATGTATATATAGGTATATATACAAAATTTATATATATCATTTGTACCGGTGAGTCTTCACAATAAATGAAATCGATTTTATTACAACTTTAACATGTACATAGGGAGATTTTGTTTCTTTCTTTGTTTAATTTTCGGCAACCAATCGTCTAGTAGATTATTACTACTATTGTCAAGTAAGTATTGATATTACAAGTTTCTTGCGCCTATTTCAACGAACTAACAAGATGGTACCTGTCTTTTTAGAACTTTCCAGTTTTTTGTGTCATTATTACGAAAAAGGCACGCAACATCTTAATCCGTTAGTGATTTTCGCCGCGAAATACACAACTATACCGATCGCCCTGCATTATAAAAGACGTCCGCGTAATATATTTACCGGTCCTCTGGACAAAATAACGATAAGAAACGGTTAGTATCCGCCTGTCACTGCAAAGAGTGCGTGTGTGGTGTCGCTGGTCTGGGGTTAAATTTCGCTCCCGCACACTCGCCGCGCTCTCTCTCGGCAACTGCTCAAGCCTAGATCTGATTCACCGGAGGGAAATCTTGAATATGCTGACATTGTGATACAGTTCAAACATACACACACGTACACATAGGGTGGAAGAGTTTTTATTGTTTCCCTTATTGTCGAAATAGGTTAGATGAGATTAGCCTACTTGAAGAAACGAAATACACGTTTCGATTCGTGAGGCTCACATGCCGTTACACATGTATGAGTAGGAATGTTTATATGTATGAATAGTTACCTTATGCTTAGTTTAGCATAGACAGATTCCCGAAGTTGCATCCAAGGCAACAGCCCAAGCCAACTTACAAGCCTACGAGGTTCGGCTACTTTGGCATCCTCGAGCTTGTTGCCAATCGGCGCAATGCCTTAAGCTCGTACCATAGTTCAGAAAAGACGCGAAGGCCCGTCAAGTCAATAGCGTAGTCAGTTAGAAAAAATGGAGTTTTTATGGTAATTCAGAATCCAGGCTCCGTGATATCATTTAGTACACTTTTGCACAGTAACCAAATTATATTACGTAAAACACCATCAATATTCTAAAATTTAGAGACAAATAACATAAGATTTTCAATAAAATATGAACTTTCAGGGCATTTTTTTACAATTTACTGTGCGACGCATGACCTCAGTCACACCTGATGGAAAATGAGGACAAGGCCTAATATGTAATGCGTTCACGCAGTAAATGCTCATTCACTCTTTTTGCTACATCATATGCTTTAGGAAAAACGGACGCAGGCAGCGCATTCCACTTCCTCGCGGTGCGCATAATAAATGACGAAGCGAAGCACTTCGTCTGGATGAAGGGTGTGTCAACCGCGAATGAATGCAGGTCTGTGCGGCGTCTGGTAGTCTTGAGATGAAATGGAGACGATGGAATTAGCTGGAGCAGATCTTGTGCACATTCTCCAAAGTATAATCGATAAAATACCACAAGACAAGCGACTCTACGTCGATGTTCAAGTGGTTGAAGTTTGGCTGCTATCAAAGGTCCATTATCGACAAGTCTTTGAGCTCTTTGATCGACGGAGTCTAGTAAGGCGAACTGGTATTTGGCAGACTCGTCCCAAAGATGACAGCAATACTCCAAACACGGCCTTATCTGCGACTTATATAGGATAAGAAGTAGCTCCGGCGTAAAGTACCGCTTCACCCTGAAAAGGACCCCAATTTTTTTGCAGCCATTTTAGCCTTGGCCTCAATACAGCATTTTTTTCGCTATAAGTAATTATACGTTTCTATAAAAATTAAGCGGTAATTATTTAACTTGAACGAACTTGAAAACGGTAGAAAATTATACTGATCATATATTTAGTACTGATGATACAATTACATTAAATAAGTAAATGATGTCATTCCCACGAGTAATTATTCGGATTGAATAGATCGTTCCATGATATAAAGTGATAATGGATCATCCGGTAGCGTGCTTGGACTCCGCACTGAAGAACGTAGGTTCGAATCCGTTTAAATAAGCCGCAGCTTTCGATGAAGGACAACATTATGATAATATTATAGTTTATAGTAAGATTTTTTTCTAAGTAGATCTAAGCTAGCTACCACCCTCATGTTTGATATCTGTCGCCAAATACCTCTTGATGTGTTCCGATATACTCGTATACATTTGAGACGTAATCCTCCTTTAAATTTAGCGTGCTTATTATCTTGGACTCCATTATCATTCAGCATCAGGTGTGTACTGAAAATATACAAAAGTATATAAAAAACCAGGGTGTGTCTTAGAGACATACGACAGAAGTGAATGTTTTGTATTACTTAATTTTAAAAAATATAACAAAAAACCATCATAACGCAGTGTCCCTAGGCGGTCACCCAGTCGAGTACTGACCGCACCCGACTTTGCTTTAAACTTAACTTCGGTGAACGGATGAGAACCGGTGTTTTCAACACTATACTAGAAGCAGTGTTTACCCCCACCACTTTATATCACACAAAAAGTTTGTCGATCAGAATTTCAAAGCCTTCTTATACGAGGATTCACTTCAAAACCAACAACAACTTTGACGGGGACAAAATTGTAGATATTAGTTTATTTATTTGTTACAGCATTTTATTGGATGAATATAATTGGCTCCTGGCAATATATGTTGGCTCCAATAGTAGAAACAATATTTCGCCGGTACATATTAAAACAGGAATCCGAACTTCTTCTTCCATTCAGTTGCTCCTTACCATTTGATCCAACCACGGAGTGGTCTTTATACCTGCTTACTTATATTTTTCAGATATATTGTAGTGAGTATTTGGTATTTTTTTGTAACGTGATCATAAATAGTGTCATATTGTGTACTGCCACCTGAAATACAGGATTACCTAGTTTAGGTGGCAGCGGTCATATTTAGAATCCATCAATTTTTATCTACTTTTTGATAGTTTTTGCGATCCATAATTCTAGTTTCATAAGTTGCATAATATTTTTTTTTTGTAATTTTTATGATTTATTGTCAACCTCTTCAATATTGATATTTTAGCATATTGTATATTAACTGTAGTCTATATATTAATACGTGAAGCAAAATCTTTGTATCCCTTTTTAATCTACTTCCCGTCGGCGGATGAACTTGAAATTTGGCAAAGTTAAAGTTTATATGGCGGAGAAGTGCAGAAAGCTGTTTATTTTATATAAAATGCATTAGAAGTACATTAAATTAATTAAAATATGCACTACTCACACTACTACTCGAATTTTACACAACATATACACACATGTAAATAAAAAAGACATTTTCACAGCCGTCAATAATTACGAACTTCAAAAGAGGTTGTGAAAGAGGTTGCTATGCTTGATTGTATATAGTTTTTAACTCTTACTTTCCAATTACCCTTTTTCATTCTACATTCAACAATGATATTATAAAATATAACTATTATTGTAATGTTTATTATTTTTTGTGGTGAACTCACTTCAAATGATGATTTGATAAAATAATGAGCTAAATAATACTTTGTATAATCAAAATAAGGATTTTGTTCATAAAAGTAATCCATGACTTAGACCTCCGCGGTTACAACGTTGCAATTTAACCTCATGTATCAACAAAAAAGAATTTATTTTCAAAAGCTAATGAAAGTATTAAAAACATCTTTGTCTTGGATTCACCATTTGATTGTATTGTGGATTCATTACTTTTCCAGACGATGATACTGGATATATCACTATTTCTCATAATGAACAGACTACATTTAATTCAATATCACCCAGGAATACCACCCACCCATGGTGTCGTGTAAAATTAATTGAAAATTTTGTCATGGGTTGCGATAAATTTCTTTATTTTCGTAAAGTTATGTTTGCTTAAAATTTGGGAGTTTTATTTACCACGTGGTTTTTATTTCAAATTTATAATTAATTTCAATTTTCATTTACACACAGATTCTTTTAAATGTTTGTATAATTAAAGATCATTGCAAATAACTGAGTAGCCATGATGAAAACCTTTGATTATAGAAGTATACCCTTTGACAAAAGAACCCTAATAAGTTCAAAACTTAAAATATCAAATAACTATGGTCGAATGTCGACCACTGGGCGCACTCTAGTAATCTATAATTACTTGTGAAATAATAAAACAGCACCGTATTGTATTGTATCGCATACTTTTAAATGTAAAGATGTATGTTTATGAGCATTAAATAAATAAAAAAAATATTATAATACAAAAAAAATAAAATATTAGGTTCATATGCTAATCTATACGTTTAGCGATTTTATTACATTTGTATTTTGCTTCAGAAGCTGCACTTATAAGGCCATACTGTAGTTAATCCTATTTTATTTTTATTACATAGTATTTGTAGGTGGTAGAGCCCCGCTGAAGCTATTTTTGGTTTCAGCATGAATGGGTCGGCTCCTCCGGGGTAGTACCACCCCTCTCACAGATAACCGACGTGAAATAACAGCGCTTGCATTGTTGTGTTTCGTTCGGTCAGTGAGAGAGCCGGAGGCCTACGTCCCTTCCTCTTTCTTTCTTTCCCTTTCCTTCCCCTCCCCCTTCTCCTATATACAGGCTGGCAACGCATTTGCGACGTCCCTAATGTCGCTAGTGTCTATGGACGTTGGTGATCACTTAAATCACGTGACCCACCAGTTCGTTTGCCTGCTTTGATATAAAAAAAAAATCGTTTTGGATTCTTTTCAGTGTGTTTGATAATTTACTGCTATTTGGGTTCAGAATTTTTGATGATCACATCATGCGCTCTGTTAAGTACTGAATTTACACTGTTAGGTGAAGATTTGTTTCATATGGAACCCGTACGTCATAAAAATGATGACACTTTAGAAATGCCAAAGAAAGACCATACATTAAGAAGCGTTGTTCAAAGACATCAGAGATTAATTAAGTAAGTTCTAATTGTGACATCTATTTGTACTTAGTCAAAGTGTGTGATTCTTCTGGTATAGCAATTATTTTGGATAAATTATGTAACTGGTTATGTTATGTAACTATGTATCCAATATATTTGAGAATATCCATGTACCGATAACTTTGCAGAGGCATCTTTCGATTGTTCTTTGTATTAAAAAATCAGAATTTCTATTTGTATGTTTAATGTTCAAAATATTGTTCTAGATACTATTATAAAGGCTTCTGATGAATTGATATTAAATAAGTTTTTATCTCTATTCCTGTCTGTGTATGACAGAATTTAACTGTAAAAAAATTATATATTAAAGAAGATAGAAATTAAGAATTTATAAAAATTATGGTTTTTAATTTCTAAAATGTAATTACAAAGTTATCAAAGAATTATAGCTACTAATCTATAATATGTATTTTTCTATTTAGGATTGACGGAACAATTGGATGAAATATTTAATAAAATGATATTTTTCAATTTATCATCCGCTACTATAATTATTGGTTTCTTTGGGTTTTCGGCAAAAGTGAGTACATTATTTATAATCATTATTCTTAAATATACAAATCGTCAAAAATGTTAGACGAAATAATGTTTATTTTTCATCTTGCATAATATAATTTAATTAAAGTGATGAAGCTATTTGAAAAGATACAACTATTCATATTTTTATAACATCTAATTATAATAGAGAGTCGTGGTGATCTAGTACTTTGGCTGGTAGGATATCAATGAGATTGAACTTCGGCGTGTGCCCATCAATATTTCGGAATTCACGTACATTTACTAATCTACCTATCTAATACCTTTAAACGAGCGATTCTTGTATATTTTTATATATTCAGGATCTCGGAAACGGCGTCATGTATTTCCGTGAAACTTAGAATGTGGGTAGTTTCGAAGACGATAGATCGATCTAGTTAGGTTTTATTCATAAAAAACTTTTTTAACTGACTTTTCAGGCAATGAAAAAATATATCTAGAATATAAAGGTAAATTTGTCAACACAGAAATAGTTCAGATGGAAATCGGCTGCCTCGAAAATCTGTCTAACCCAAGTTCAAATCCGAGTGAGACAGCAAATGAGACGACTTCTTTAATTATCTTTTTGGTTAAAAAATGCTAATTATGTGAGGCAAACTTAGCAGTTTATTTTAATTTAAAAATGTTTTTTAAAGAATCGAGATAGGTTTGGTCGCTCAGGTACTCTTAGTTGGTAACACTATCGGCTAACGGTGAACGAACACATCGTGAAGAAATCTGGATTTGAGGAATGTTCTTGTAGTAACTAGTGGGAAAACAGAACTGTAGATTTCTCAGAACTTAAAATCGCCAATACATCGTTAGTCAGCGTGGTGTTTATATACCCATACCTTCTTCGGGAAGAGGCCTATGGTATAGTGGGCCTCTTACAGGGTGATGTTGATAATATAGAGTTAATCGAAAAAAGTATTATACAATTTTGTAGGTGGTAGAGCCCCGCTGAAGCTATTTTTGCTTTCAGCATGAATGGGTCGGCTCCTCCGGGGTAGTACCACCCCTCTCACAGATAACCGACGTGAAATAACAGTGCTTACATTGTTGTGTTTCGTTCGGTCAGTGAGAGAGCCGGAGGCCCACGTCCCTTCCTCTTTTCTTCTTTCCCTTTCCTTCCCCTCCCCCTTCTCCGATATACAGGCTGGCAACGCACTTGCGACGTCCCTGATGTCGCTAGTATCTATGGACGGTGGTGATCACTTAACATCACGTGACCCACTAGTTCGTTTGCCTCCTTTGTTATAAAAAAAAAAGTATATCCTACCTAAATAAAAGGAATATTTTATGGAATGGATATAGATAAAAAGTATTCTGAAATATCTTGGTTGTTACTTCAGGTGGCACACGGTGCACTCAATATGGCTAGCAATTTGACGGGAAGTATTGCTTCAATTCTACCAATATTCAATATATGTTATTACGCTGACCTTCTTAGAGAGGCTGTAAGTACCTATTCGTTATTTTGGCTTGTGTATTTTCATACTTTATAGGTTAAAGCGTTCGACTAAAATATCACCGCGTTTTCAATTGCTAATATTGTAGCCCGGTGAAGCTGTTAAGACCTTACTAGGTCAATAGCGTATTCAGTTCGAGAAAAAAAAGTTAAAATTAGACCAGATTAAATTTGCTATTACAGACACAAGTGGAGTTTTACTATTTCTGGACATTGCAATAAAACCATTGTGTGCACAATAAAGGCAAAGCGAGATAGACATATGCGGTGTTATTACAAAAAAGTTTAACACGTATTAAATACTTGCTTAAAAAAAGTTAAGTATTAAATGCACCGCATTCGCTCGAGTCAAGTTCGCGTTATCCTTTTTTCGCAAGTTTAACCTAACCTAACGAAAGCGAGATAAAAAAGCAAGATGGCGAACATTCAGCGAACGCGGTGTATCTAAAATACAAAGCAAGTATTCAATACGTATTTAATTTATTTGTAATAACACCGATGGAGTTTAACTATTATTGTTATCTGACATTACAGAGTTCCGGAATAGCAGATATGGCTTACAACAATTTATGGTATAAAGGAGACAAATGCTATCAAAAGTCAATTCTAATAATATTGCAAAGGTAATTCCTACTAAG
This sequence comes from Antheraea mylitta, assembly GCA_014332785.1. Classification (NCBI taxonomy): domain Eukaryota; kingdom Metazoa; phylum Arthropoda; class Insecta; order Lepidoptera; family Saturniidae; genus Antheraea; species Antheraea mylitta. The sequence goes on from JACEII010000097.1 coordinate 1,232,401, forward strand.
GATTCTTAGTAAATTGAATATTTACACAAATTAATTTTACTTCTAGAAAATATTGGTTTTCGTTACTATTTCCTAAATCACCTTGACTTCAAAGTAACAATTCTTGTAAACTCTTGTACAAATTAATAATATGATACAATGAATAGACAGAATAAAATTTGCCCGTATAAATACAGTAAAATGAAAGATAGAAGAAAGCAATTATTCACTTGTCAAAAATTACCTTAAAAGCATTATTTTTAAAGTGCATATTATATCCGCACGGATTAATCTTTTTTTTTTAATGTAGCACGGCAAAATGACTGCACTATGCCTGATGGTTAGCACAGTGTAATACAAAAATAATAGCGACCACCGATTGACGCACTGTTCATCGCCGGTCGCCACTATCATGCCGGCCTGTAAAAAGCTGGATATGCACAGGCTGATCCCGAAACGCGACCCGTAGAAGCGAATCACTATTACGGGCTTTTTCGCCATATACATGGTGGTTGCGACCCAGTCAGGCTGTAAAACCTTACCACCCCGCTTGCGCCATTGCCTCGTTCGTTATTCAGCAGGGTGCACCACTTGCAGGTGAGGTTGGCTTGGGTGTCTCAAGTTTTATGATGTTATTTGACACCCCTTACACCCCAAAACATAGTAATTAAAAAAAAACTTTGTCACCGAGAAATTTATATTTCATTAGTGGAAAATCTGTAAAAAACTAATCAATAGTCTCCTTGAATGTTACCTATAAACAAAGAAACTGGAACTTTATAACTATAATTTAGTATATATTTATAAGTATCTATATTAGGGTTCTTTTTAAGCGCTTTCATTCGTTCCGAAACAATAGCTTGTTGAAAATATGTAAAAAATTGTCTAAAAATTGAAACTCTTAAAATTAACTGTAAGTACCTTCGCAGAGCATGAGATTTCTCATGTTGAGCACTCGTAAACTTTAATTATTATTTTCATTTTTTTATAACTTAGCGGCGCTTTATTCTATCATATCATACGGACTCAGAAATTACTCAGGACTTAACGCCCTAGAATAGGGTATATTGTTACTGAAATGTAACTTACACAGGTCATTGAACTCAAATCTTGAAGAACATTTCTTCTTGTTTTGTTGTTATTTTATTCATGGTGAACTTGAAAAAAAGGATTTTAAACTAAATCTCTAAAATCGATACATTTCGAGATATTGAGCGTTCACTTTTTTGTAGCATATAATTTTAATGGATTATTAAACCAAAATTTAAAAAGTTCTAAACGTTGAGTGACATATATATTATTCATAATAGCGAATAATATAGGGATATAGAGTTATTGAAGCATATCCAAATCATCAAGGAGATACTGTGCGAAACCGTTCCATATATGCTAATAACTTTCTTTATTTATAATTCCTTTTTTAGGTCTCAAAAACCTTGCTGCCTG
>JACEII010000097.1:1233835-1264207 GCA_014332785.1 Antheraea mylitta
TTATAAATTTGGACAATGTAAAAAAACCCTCATGTATTATGCGCGAGCTGGTTGAAGCTATCAGGATAAAGCAACGTTTTTAAATTGTAGCCTGACCAAGTGCTGACAAGCATATTGCAATCCAAAAACAAAAGTGACCGCTAAGAGATCAACAATTCAAAGTCAATCATCACTGTCCTGTGGAAATAAAGTCTCTCAGCAGTTGGGTAGTTGATCCTGAAATGCAACAAATTAAAAGAAAGACTTTCTACATGGTGGTGGCGATCTAGTTTGGTAAAGCATCCTACCATCTTGGTTGCTCACTTGGTATCCACTAACTGATCTTCAAATACGAGATACTTAATCATGCCACTACAACCAGTGGAATATAATATCCAAGTGTTACAAAACTTCATTAATGTTCTTCTATTTCAGGTACTTAGTACGACTTGGTCCTATTTCTCTTTGGTTTCAAGTTTATATGAAAATTAATTACATCATTATTAATTGTATCAGTAGAAATTATATTAAAATTTACATAGATTATTTATAACAATTGTGTATAAGAAATAATTAATTCACATTAGTTGCATATAGCCTTACGTTTAACTCGTAATACTTAGATACCACATCACAATTGTAAGATTAATGAGTGACGTCAGAGTAACGGAAATGTAGCAACTGTAACATGTAAATGCATATCCGCTTTGAAACATTTAGGCAACATATATACTTTATGTAGTACATACAATCGTATTATTATTGAAAAATAAATAATTTGTAAGTGCTAAAGCCACGCTGTAGCTATTGGTAGTAGTATTGGTTTCATCATTAATGGGACGGCTCACCCGGGGTAGAACCAGCCTCTCACAGAAAACCGAAGTGAAGTAACAGTACTTGCATTGTTGCGTTTTGTTCGGTCAGGTCAGCGCCGGAGAGCCATCTCCCCCCGTCTCCTCTCCCTTCCCCCTTCTTCTAAACCCTGTCCCGTTCTCTCCGCTTCCTCAAACATAAGCTGGTAACGCACGTGCGACTCCTCTGGGGTTGCTAGTGTCTATGGACGGCGGTGGTCGCTTAACAACAGGTGACCCGCCTATTCGTTTGCCTCCTATATGATATAAAAAAATATTACATTGAGTAGGTGTATAAAACTATTATACGACCAGTCGTATTATATGGATTATCCGCGTGCTGAGCTATGAAAGAGACGGATAAGAAAAAATAATAAGTGGAAGACATGCATATATTAAGATGGATGTGTGGTGTAACCAAAAAGAATAAGATCAAGTTGATCATAGGGAGTTTGAAAGTAGCACCAATGACGGTACGAGTATATCACGAGGATACTGTGGATGAATATGGTAATAGAGAAAGACCGTATATAGTATAGAAGGATTGTGTGAAAAACGATATATGTATAAAAGTTGTGAATACTGGGATGGCAAAAGAGAGTGGATAATGAAAATATGTTGTACTGAACCTGTTTAGGTGGGATTAGAGTAAGAAGGTGATAATTAAACATTAAATGAATTTTAATAACATATATTACTTTCGATTGAAGTTACGGGGCTAAGAGAAGATGTTGTGCTGAATTGGCCAATACCTCTTAAATGTTTGAAGAAATTGTTAAATCATCACATAATACCATCACATCACCATCAAATTAAACAATCATTTTAAATAGAAATATATTGAGCTATAAAAGTTATGTCACAAAATGATAAATGCACGAAATCATTTATTTTATAATTTAACAATAGTGTCAGTAAAAATTACGAAAATCGTGGTTTTTTTTTTGTCTGAACAAAGTTAAAACAGTCAAAGCAAGCGCTATGCCCTATCTCTACAAGCGGTGTAAGATATCCTGTTAGATCAATAGCATACGTGACAAGTCTGCGGAATTGCTATCGGGTTACGAACTCGATATTAGAAGTTTGATTTAAAATTGTCACGGTATTTTATGGGCTTTATCTTAAGATTTTTTTTGAGTCTATTAACCTATTAATATTGTGTAGTATTTTGAAAGATTTATGAATTTACGGAGCGGAACTCTCTAGTGCAAAGGGTTAATATAAATCTCACCTAACTGACAATGTAGCAGAATTAAATAGTCTGGATTGAAATGATTACCTTGTAAGTATTGAAGAGAAGGAATTGCCCCAAATGCAGTTACCAAAATATATTAATAGTTGTTTGACGGCAAATTCACAGTTATTGACATATTTGGACAAATACGCCTATTGATTTAACATATAGGCTTGTGATAATGCTGTTTCCTGACATAAATATCTTTTTCTGATATAAGTATTTTAGGAATTATGATTACATTTCTGTTTCGTTATTCTTGACGTCAATATTATTAGATTTAATAGTTAAACTTGCTCTACGTAGATAAACAACAATCTCGCAAACGGTTAAAGCACTAAAGCCAATTATACAAACGAATGAAAGCTGCGGTCTGGATAATGGTCTACTAAGGGTATTTGTTTACGGGAATAAGATAAAGCGATACAAATCTGTTTTAGATTTCAATTCGGTAACAACGTTGCAGGTATTTCTGTGCCACAAAGTAGCGGTGGCATTCAAAATTAACGCACGGTAGCAGTAAGCTACTAGTGGTATACCTCAGTACGACGGGCATGTTTTAGGTTAGTTCGGGATGACTGTCAGCCAACTTCTGATGGTCTGGCTAATATGATATACCTAGGGGGAGTTGGGGACCCTTGATACGATTTTTACTTAGACCCAATAAAAAGCGACCTATTGACAGTAACATCCAATTTAATATTTATAATCTATACAATATATATTTAGCTAACTTTTTAAAGACTAAATAACTGTTAGGTTTAATCATAAAAAATATTAGAGCCTATTTACTAAAAAATGAAATTTGTATCAATGGACCCCAGGCGTGGGGTACATTGATACATATACTGGGGCAGTTTGATTCATAGAAACATTTCTACAAATTAAACAAGTTTTATTGATTTTTGTGATATTTATTTATTAAATACTTATTTTTCACTTTGTGCTAAATTATGTATACATAAATTTAATCTAGTACTAAGGGAAATAAATGTTTTTACGCTTTTTATATAAAAATGGAACAAGTATACCCAAATAATAAACTGTGCCATGAAATATACTTAAACAATAACATATTGTATAATCATTCTTTATTTGGTCTAATCAGTCATAACTGGTTTTATACTTAAACGATAAAATAAAATAATTATTTTATTGACTTAATCAAACATCACTTAACAAATTTATCTTGAATTTGAATAGACAAGCTGTTCTACTAGTGCCTTTCTTTACTATAGGATTTGTTTAGTAGTCCGGTGAATCTGTTAAGACCTTGCTGGGTCAATAGGGTAGTCAGATCGAAAAAAAAAAGGATTTGGTAACTTCAACACAATATCAGAAATATTAACCAAAGCTTCGTCTTTCATATCAGGCAACACAAAAGTTCCAGTTGGTTTAAGCTTTACAAAAGAGACTAGAAACTCGTTCTGGTTATCAGAGTATCTTGACACTATTTTTCCAACAAAATACTTATAAGGTTGCTTCTTTCCTACGTTAACTGAAGATCATTTACTGCAGGTGGGGCGGTAAATGTTCGGGCAACACTTGTGTTCTCGGGTTTTCTTAATTTTATACTTCGGTGAATTTGTGAAGACCTTTCCATGTTAACAGCATTTTCATTTCGAAAAAAAAAGGTTTCCTTAAAGTAATATTGGGGCACATTGATACGTATCAAAGTACCCCGACAGTGCTTGCATCAATGTGCCCCTGTCTACTACAATCGAAATAAGTATTTTGTAAAAATTATAGCAATTAATAATAAAAAAAAAATTAAATTTACATAATGTAATGACGGGTATGTACTTACTAATTATCTCAATATATCACAGGTAACACTAAATATATTAGTAGAATCACATCCGAAAGAAAACTACGAAAATTTTGTTGCGAACCTCAGAAACAAGTTTACACGTGCCAAGCGCTAATCGTCGAATGAATATTGCTCCGCTCTAGTGTGCGTGTAGGGTGTATGATTACCTTTCTATGTGTGGCGGACGGCTTCTCTAACGTGTTTCGTTTTCGATTTATATTGACTGTATCTATGTGCCCCATGTATCAATGTACCCCATCTCCCCCTACATGTAATACTTTCCTTTTGAAGGATATTAAATTAAATTGCAACGCGTATAAAACTTTGTTTAATTATCCTAAAATTTATATAATTGGAGCTTAATTTAGTATCGTTCTTAAGGTGTAGATTTTATGATCTAAAATTTCTTAAGTTAGGTAATGGTAAAGTGCTAGTTTTAAATTTTTATAAGAAAATTTTAAGACTATTTTAAATGTGGTTAGTACCAATGAGCATCATAGTAATGAATCTAATTGTGGCAAAACAGTTAAAAATGTAAAATTGACTACAGTATTGTATAAGTTACTAGAAAGAAATTTTTAATTTAAAAGAAGACAGAAATAATTATAGATAAAACATTTACTTCCTGTGAACAACTGTTTTTACTAGAATAGAGTCGCGGGTACTACCTAGTTAATAATGAAAACAATACATGAACGGTTGAGTTTCCACCAGAAATCCCTTTTCTCCATTTAAACCCATATCACATGTTAGGGTTACCAACAAAAAAGTTCATGTAGATAAAATAAATAGTTCTCCCTTTCTGTGCAAGCAAAGTGTGATTCGTAAGAAAATCGATAACGAACGTGACCAGTGTACTGAACTACCACTGAGTAACAACCATTATGAGTTACGGGATTCGAGATTTCATATTTTCCTATGCGACAACTCTTTGGTATTCCGAGATTTGGCGCGGCAATTTTGTACGTTGGATTTCCCATCCGGTTTCTTTGATATCGTATTATTTTTATTAATACATATGAAATTACTTTTGAAACTGTGAAATGTTGTCATTTTAAATATTATTCGAAGTACTTCATAGACGTGTTCTATTTTGAATCATTTTTATTTATACCAAGCCAACCTATCTACTGGATTACTCTGTTACTAGGTTTATGTAATCGTACGGCAAAATAAAGTGTTCATCTTTATTATTATCACTTGATTTTATTGCTGCGAGGTTCATTTTTTTTATATCATAAAAGGCAAATGAACATCCCTAATAAAGTTAAATGATTAATTAAAATTAGAACTTCTAAGATGTTAGTTAATGATAGAAAATCGTCTCGGCAATGCTGATAGTTAATTAATATATTCTGTTTACTATTTACTAAAACCACAATTATATTACTGCAGACAATGGTAATTTTAAACTTACTCCTGTACATTTGTAGGATTACTTTTCTTCTAGAATCCTAATTTAAATCATTTGTAGTCGTCAAAATTTGTTTTCATTTTACACATTCACAACTTGAGGTCATCGTTTCCTCCGGTGACAAGATACTAAATGTGGTTCAAGACAGATATGTGCAGCTATGTATTTGATAAATCGCTTACCTAAACTTGAAGGTAGTTGAACTCATAATAGCTCTGGGCTACTGTCCAAGCAGTACACGATTGTAACGTGACTTGAAATCGTTGTGGTTAATTTCAATAATTAGAATCTTTTTCGAATACTTACGTGTTTCTTTATTTAATTGTATGGCTGTATAGAGTGTTTATCTTTTACTATTCTCGTTTGATTGATTACTACACTATTTGTCGTTCTGAGGTTCAATTTATGTGGAATAGTGCAGCAGCCAAAAATATGTCATTCTTAAGCACCACCCAGGGAGCTCGAGCAAAATATTGAGAGGTACACTTCCTACGTATTGTTATAGGGATCTTAAAAAACTCCTTTTTAAAAAAAGATTTATTTAATTAATTATACATTTATCATGTAAAGAAGAATTGTTCACATTATTTAACACTGAATTATTAGGATTTTGAGTGTTATGGACCGAGACTTGGAATGAACTATAACTGAACTGGGTGGTAACGTGGAACGTGTGAGAACTCGGAAAGTGCTGACGATAGGTACTGGGAAACGTACTGGATAGGAAGGGGTATAGTTATGTGGTGTTAGAGAAAGGTCAGCATATAAGGGTACATGGTTAGGGTATAACAGTACGCGAATAAAATTAGGCTTAATGACAAAATCCAAGCAGTAAACGATATTTTTTTACTATTGGCAAAATCAGATACTGTATCGATATTAGATTTTATCACGTGATAATCACATGATATAGCGTTTAGATATGTTATCTCAATACATTTTTCCGTTTTCTATTTGCGTTAGCGATTGTAGATAAGCAACTTGACTAGGCCCCTTGATCTTACATTGATCCAGTTTTCTGTGAAGATAAGCATCGCTATGTAACCATATTGTCATGGTATTTCACGGCATAATTAACAGATGACTGAAAATTTGTCACTTATGGTTTGTTTTGGGTATCTGAATTTGATGTATACTGGGTGGTAGGATATGGAAGCTATCATCGACAGGATGGAGAGTACAACACGCCATATGTTGTGCTTTGAGGTCCACCTTTGTAAAATTAGTCATCAAACAAATTCATAGGGTGATTAATCATGACTCAAATTTACACTAAACGGTATCGTTACCATAGACTGTATGGTGACAAAAAAGTCACACCGACTCTATTTTAGTTTGTCGTGTTTATGAAACCAGTCTATATTCGCATAATTGGGATGTTTATAGATAGCATCACGGCATCTACCGACAATGAATTCTCAACTGTTGCTATTATAGCTGAATAGTACTCTGTTTAAAAGATGCATAGTATGATCATTTAATCATAATTCTTTAACAAACTACATGGACTTCAATTAATATCAATGGACATTTTAGGCTGGGCTACAAAGAAGACGGATGAATGAAAATCACATATGTAAGAGATGCGAATGATAAGATGTGGTATTACCAGAATGAATAACATTAGGAACACTCGTTATATATTAGACGAAGTTTGAAAACACCGTCCGTGATAGAGAACTTGAGGAGTAATAAATGAACATAGTATGGGCGTGTCATGAGAACCGATGACAGTCATGTAGCCAAAACAAGGTAATGGAAGTACATGTTTGTAAGAGTAGAGAAAAATCCAGAAGGTATGGAGGGATTGTGTGAGGAATGGTATGTGTATATAAGATGTAACACTAAGGATGCCAGTTGATAGAAGTGGATGGAAAATGAAAACAACTTGAGTTAACCTTGCTTCGATAACGAAGGTTAGAAGATGACTGATTTTAAATTAGGTGTTAGGGAAAACAGAAAAATTAAGCTAAGAATTTACCAAAAAACTTACCTATTATTAAATCTATATAAATTATTTTATGTTCTGCATTTTCAGCCATACTTCCAACATAATGCGTTCTAATCTATTTTTAAATTAACCTTTCTATTATAAGCTCGACTAGAGCTAAATTTAAACGCTGTTACTATTTGTTTTATTATTGCGGCTATATCAAAATGACATTTTCAGTGTCCACTAATTCCAAAACAACTTTACACGAAAATTTACGATTTTGCGCAAATAATTTTCAAAGTTCATAGCCACGTTGAACTTCATCGAGTTATGAATCTAAAGTATTAAATTTTGATTTCAATTTAAACTCTTTCAGTAAAGAACTCGTAAGACCCCAAAGAGTGAAAATTAATAGCAAATAAGTAAACTTTCCAGCGGAACAGTTGTGAGTTGTTCTGCTTACATAAACAAAAGACAAACCAAACGGAATGATGAGAGTAAATAAATGTTACATGGAATAAATATTCGAGATATTACGAATCTCGTTAAAAGTTTTAAACGAAATCGGTAAAACGGACTTACAAACGTCATTTGAATAAAATTCTGTATCGGTAAGCTATGGATTAGGTTACTCAAAAGTTTACTTAACAATAAAGAACAGAATTAAATGTTTTATTATCAATATATCAGATAAATCTTTGTGCATAAACGCTTGGATTGAAATTTTGGTGACATATCTCCATTTTGGCGATGTCAGTTAGCCAAGTGAGTGCTAGTAAATATACTGCTATGGTTTTCTTGAAATCTCTCTCATTTTCATGCTTGAACTTATCACAAGTTCATACATATCAAATGACCATCACACATGAGAAGCGATGCCTCGGTATCTTACAATGAACCTATCATTGTAATAGTTGGTCTTGGGAATTATCCTATCTATCCAATCCCATCCAATAATCATATAAATTTAGCAAACTTTTTCTATGGAGAAGCATTTTAAACCTATAAATAGTTAGCCACAAACTTTCAATTTGAGAATAGTTATTATCTAGATATTGATTAGGAAATGCCTACAATCACGTTTAAAAATAATACCTGATACAAAATAAAGTAAGCTATTTATAAAATAAGCGTTTAATTTATAACAAATTTTAATGAAACTTTTTTTTTAAAGAAAAATCATTTATTTTACAAAACCACACACACCAAAGAGTGTACGAGACATTGAAAATAATGCAAACTATACAGTCTAAAACAAATAAGTTTCACAAAGGTTTCTCCCTTTAAGTTCTTCGATAAGTTTTGGATCCAATGTTCTATTTACAATACTAGTAATTCTGCAATCTTCTGGAGCGGATGCAAAGTCTGAATTTATTTCAAATATTTCAACAGGACGCTTGGTGTATTTGGATAAGTCGTAATCATGAGTTAGACCAGCCGCATTCGGATGAGGAATTCCCTTGAGTAGTATCAACTCAGACTCCAACTCAAAATCAGGTTTGTAATCAAAGGCCAACATTATCTTTTCATACGCTGTTTCTATCACCAGTTTCTTGTATTCATATGAACATGGTGACGACCTAATTTGTTCCAAGATTCGTTTCAGTTTATCTGACCATTACATGCTCCCGAAGTTTATATTATTACTTTCATTGGCGAAGAGATGATGCATGTGATTTAGAAGTACATCTTGCAGTTCCCTGTCAGATAGTCTTCCTACATACGTTTGGAATTGTATACGTAGTGCTTCGGGGCTACTGTCTAAGCAATACACGACTCCAACATGACCTGTAATTTTTTCGTGTTGAATACCATTGTATTATATTATTTACATATTCTTGTGTATGTAATAAATCCATTCATATAATAAAAAGTTGTGCCAAAGCACTGTTATCTATGGCCCCCACAGTAGGTATATGGGTACATACCACCACATAGTATGCTACATTTCCGATATAGAAGTGTTCGGTTTATTTTTTATAATGCTAGGTTGTCGTCAGGTGAGTAACCTACCTTAGAACCGTGACAGACAACCCTGAACGATACGACACACCCGAACTTTTTACATGCAATTTTTATGATATTTTCTCCACAACTAGATGTTAAATAACTGTCCTAAATAGATAGACTATAAAGTAAAAAGAGAAATTTGACTAACGGTTTCAGAAAAGAACGTGATTAAACAGATAACGTTTTAAGATTTTACGATTATTCAAGTACTAGATAAAAGCCTCTATCCAGTGTAAGATATTAGTGATCAAAAGGATATGCTTTGAAACAGATCAATTTATAGTTTTTACAATGTGGTAGAGCCACGATGAAGCTATTACTGGCTTCAGCATGAATGGGTCAGCTCGGCCGGGGTAGTACCACCCTATCACAGAAAACCGATGTGAAGTAACAGTGCTTGCATCGTTGCGTTTCGTTCGGTCAGTGAGAGCGTCGGACGCCCACCTCTTCTCTTCCGTCCTCCCCTCCCCAAACACAGGCTGGCAACGCACTTGTGACTCTCCTGGTGTTACAAGTGTCTATGGATGGTGGTGATCACTTAACGTCAGGTGACCTTGCCTTCTCTATGATATATATATAAAAATGTTATACTAGTGATTTTAAAAGGACATTACTCAAGCTTTCACAGCTTTGATCATGATGTGTTTATCTCGACTAATAGAGTTACTGTCCAAAAATTCATTGGCTAAGTTTATACCGTAAATAAAGGAAAATTGCATGGATTTTATACTGGTCTAAAAGAATTATCAAGATAAGTAACTTATGAAATATGCATTTATATAGATGAAAAAAAAATCCTTAATTTAGTAGCAAATATGTGGCAATATTCAAAAATAAGAATTCAAAATTATTAACCTTTTTTTTCAAACAATGCTGCCAATTCCAAAGCGACGTTAACTCCAAATGAATATCCCAGAATGTAAAACTTTGTTTTTATTTCAATCTGTGTGTTTAGTAACTGGAAGATGTAAATTTATTTTAGTTCTGAATAGTAACCGATATATTTATTTTATTACACTTCTAATTGTATAGTGTCGATTAGAAAACAATATATTCAACATATTGATATTTTCATTGTCAGCCGCATTATATTGAAAGAGGAACGCCATTTTGAACATTTTTTGCATTATTTAGTATTAAAGTTCCAGGGTACTTACAAAATTATACAAAACGATGTTTAATTAAGTATGTATTATAATTGTTCTTATTAGTTTTTATTCATTATTCGTTATTATTATTCATTAAAAATACCTTCATAATATCACTGGCAATTGTTTTTACACTATGGTAAGTCAAATCAGGCGTCAATTGTATAGCTAATGCTGGTATTTTGAGTCGTTCACACATTGATTTAAATATGTGGCAGCTGCCATCAAATCCTGGTATCATCAATAGGTATGGCTCACTCGAATCAAATTCATGTTCGTTCTGTGAACAATGGTTGTTGCAATTAACAGTGAATATCGTGAACGGAACTAATTGACAAAGGGTTTGAATTATTGCGTTCAATATTGTACATATGGCCCTGGATTTTCCAGCCATTTGATATCATTAAATCTCATTCCCATGACATGGGGTGTAAGGGGTGTCTAGTAACATCTTAAGACTTGAGACACCCAAGCCAACCTCACCTGCACGTGGTGCACCCTGCTGAATAACGAACGAGGCAATGGCGATAGCGGGGTGGTAGGGTTTTACAGCCCGACTGGGTCGCAACCACCAACAACAACCGTCATAGTGACTCGCTTTTGCGCGTCGCGTTTCGGAATCAGCCTGTGCATATCCAGTACCGGCTGACTTTCGTCATTCTGGCCGGCATGACAGCGGCGACCGACGGTGGATAATCTGTCTCTCGGTGGTCGCCACTGTTTTTGGATTGTACTATGCTTACCATCAGGCAAAGTGCAATCACTTTGTCGTGCTTCAATAAAAAAAAAACACTTTGTAGTGGATTACTATATCGTTTTCAACAGATGAAATTGAAGTCAAATGCTTTAAAATTAGGCTATTAAATTTTTGTCTACAAATTCCGATGCACTCATTTTTTTCACTTTAAATGGATTCTAATTTTTATTGTTTGTATGTAATGGGTCACCTGAATGATATTCAGCCATATTTGGACTCGATAGGATGATGCCGTTGTCGAGATTTACAGTATGTTTAATTTTTCGAATAGTTTATAATTCTATGGATTTCTCACGTAAAAACCACTTAACCTTAGATTTTCAGTTCTATAGTGTCTTTCAATATTTTTAAATTCTTAATTAATACATATTGCATTACAAAATCTACCGAGTCCGCTTGTTGACATAATAATTGATTTGAAAGGGAATTATTACAAAAGAAAATGTGTTTTGATTGTATGTAAGAAAAATCAAAAAGATGTTCCTTAGAAGCCCCTTAGAAGTTACTTAGAATATCTAAATTATGGTAGCATCTTTTAAAATATAAACTACTTATGGGAATAAAGCCGGTAAAAATCTCGATCATCTAGGTAACTGATCCCCGGCAAGTGATACCTAATTAGCGACTTTTAATAGCATGGCGATTAAATATTGGCTTAGTTTCAAACTCTCAGGTACATAGCCATAATCTAAAGAAAAATATATATTGTTAACTTTCGTAACCATAATTGAGTCGTATCATTTCAAAATTATCTAAATCCAATTTTAACCGTTCATATAACATATTTATTTTTTTATGATTTCCAAATTTTATACATCGAGCACTAAGTTCAAATGTTGCCATATATAAGGTTTTTAGTTTTTTATGATATTCAAATTTTTTTATATGTACAAAATTTGAAGATCTTTAAAAATAATGTAAAATATTAATAACGGCTAAAATTGGTATAAGTTAATTTTTTAATGTAATGACACAATTTTCGTACGTCAATAATAAGCACTTTATATATATACATACCTCAATAATACTAGGTATTTTTGTTGGCATTTTCACTAGAATATCAGTGCCGGAACATTCATCCTTCTCTATATAATTAAAGAACGTCTCCAGTCCCATATTAAATTTATTGTTGAATTCTTCTTTAATGTTATCAGAAATATTATATGTTCTCTTGTCACTTTTTGTCAAGGAATTTGTTTTGATTTTTTTCAATATAATAGATTTTTCAAGATCTTTAAATATATCTGAGACTTTCATAGTTACATCTAATGGAATTTCATTTGGATCTTCAAACTACAAAATGAATAAAAACAAGTTTTATTCTTTAGTAACGTATTTTAGTTGTCGAGTAATATTTAATATGTATATTAATACAATCTTGGAGTATTAAATATATAACGTAACTATAAAGCGCCTAGCCTTTGTATATTTTTTTTGTACTAATATTAAGTTTTACAAATTACAAGGAATAGGATAAATGCAAAGTGGAAGAAGTCCCGTAAGGTCTAGAGATACTTGTAACCAACGAATAATTTTGAAACTCAATAGGAAGGTATATAAAACTAGTATAAAACCTGTCATGCTGTAAAGAGACGGATGAGAGAAAATTACATATAGCAGAGATGCAAATGTTAAGGTGGATATGTGGTGTAACTAGATTGGATAAGATTAAGAATAAATGTGTCAGAGGAAGTTTGAAAATAACACCAGTGACAGAGGAGTTAAGGTGATATAGACTTTCACGGTATGGGCTTGTCATGAGGGGAGATGGATATTATGTAACTGGAGAAGTTTTGAGCACGATGGTGGACATACATAAGAGTAAAGAAGGTCAAAAAAGCTATGGATGGACGAAAGGTATGAATACTGAGATAACATCTGACAGGGGAGACTGGAAAAGAAAAACTTGTTGTACCGACCCTTCTTAGGTGAATAAGGGTAAGACGATGATGATGATTAAGCTTACAAAATTTTGCTTCTACAAACAAATTAATATTTAAACTTAAGCAATACTTTTAATATATGAGAATAAAATGGTAGTCAATTACGAATTATACGCATACCCTGTTTAATAGACCTGTAACGTAATGAAGAGCAGGAAGATCAATTTTACGACGATCTTCACAAATCATGTCGCATGGTGATATTATTTTATTTTCAAAATCATCTTTCGACGTGTGTGATAGTATTACAAAGTACCTAAAATTTATTATAAAGAAACACATTTTAAAACCATAGTACAAAAAATCTTAGGAAATATTTGAACTCTATTTGCATAATTCCTTAATAGGGCAATATATAAAAAGAAAGGAATTTAATTTCTATCAGACAGAATCTGAGAAAAAAAACTTACCTCAAACCAGCGCAAACATTTTTGGATACAAGGTCCAAATTATGTAAAACATTTATAACTGAATTACTATTAATTGTTTCCTCGATTCCAGTATTATTTATATCGTCATTATTAATTATAAAAATCCCTTCTACTATTGCATTTTCTCTAATTTTAAGCAACTTCACACAACCATCTATCGTCTCAAGGCTTTCAAAACATGCAATAATTGATATGCCATGTTTTTGCCAATACCTGAAAGTATTACTTATTATAAAAGCATCATTGATACTATTCATCCTCAAATATTTGACCATAATAAGATATGTAAACTTTTGCTTCACATAATAATATATACATATTATCGTCTATATTGTACAAGTCTAGATAGATGTAAAGAGAGTGAAGTATGATAAATAATATATAATCCGGCTCGAAGGACCAAAATGTAGGGGTAAGGAGCAAGTCCTAGCCCTACATATATGTTCTTGGTTGTTGATTTGTGGGAATAAAGAAGTTTAGTATGTTTTAATTCCTTTGTTGTTATGTTACAGTGCTGTAGTGCAACCTTAATGAGTGCTTGTTTGCAACTAACTTATTATTTATTCGCTAAATATAATGTTAATATAATTGCACTGATGCGCGCATAATATCCAGGGCAACATACAATGTACGTAACCGTACAAAGGCTAATAAAATAAAGGCTTCGGCTTTTCGATGGTATAAAAAAATACTATTACCAAAAAAAAAAACGGTTTATAAAAACAAAGAAGAAAAAGGTATTGAACGAATTGAATGTAGGTGGTAGAGCCACGTTGAAGCTATTACTGGTTTTAGCATGAATGGGTTGGTTCGTCCGGGGTACTACAACCCGACCCACAGAAAACCGATGGGAAGTAACAGTGCTTGCATTGTTGCATTTTATTCAGTCAGTGAGTGCGCCGGAGGCCCACCTCTCCTCTTCTCCCCTCCAACACAGGCTGGCAACGCACCTGCGACTCCCCTGATGTTGCAAGTGTCTATGGACGGTCGTGATCACTTGATATCAGGTAATCCACCTGTTCATTTGTCTCCTATGATATACATATATATATATATAAATAATTAATCTTAATTTCTTAATACTTTTTTTCAGCGTTTGACCACAGTTTTATCTTATGTTATATAATGATGTTGTCTAAGATGGTAAACAGGTCAAACCTGGCGAGAACTGGATCTCAAGTGCAGCTGCCGAAATATACCAATATATCTTTGGTGACAAATTTTAAGCTTGCTGGTTCTGGCTACCCAAGCCAATTTAGAAAAATAACACTACAACAATGCTAAGATTTCATTCCGATTTTGCAATCCCCGGAAGTTTATTAATAAATACTACTATTTATTAACTCGTAGATAAATTAAAATAGCAAAATACATAAACAACAATGCATAGGCAATATATACAAATAAGCATTTTCCTCTAGAAATGGTCACTACATACCAATATATACAGAAGATCAAAATGTTTTTAAAAACCAGTGATAGAAATTTGCTTAGTCTGTCGGAAAGAAATATCAAATGCCATTGCTATATTATGTTAAGAAGTATAAACAATAAAAAAAAAATTAAGCAATAAACTCGAGTTTTCGGTCACTGACCTTAATTTTAACTGAACAAAATCATCAACAGATGTGTGAAGAATAATTTTGTTAACTCCTTTCTTTATGAGGTATTCAGCCAAAGCGATCCCAAATTCACTTTTATCGCAGATTATAACGTAGTAACCATTCGTTCCAAAGTCAATTCTGGGGATATAAAAATTTATAATTAAAATTATTTAATATTGCTATCACAAACTGGTAGTTACAAGTTCAAAAAATAGACCAGGGTATATTATTTGGGAAGTAAAAAATTATCCAACAAATATCCTCGGTCAGGTATTACAATTGCATTGGTAATCATATCACTTCCAACAGTCACCTGATCTTCGAAGTACAATATAATCAATCAATCTCAACCACTGCGCCAGGGCCCAGGACCTTCTATCTCAGAGCATGACGCAGTGGGCGATTCACGTTGCCGTGATGGCCGAGCCGTATTTTATCCCGTCCGGGGATAACTGGGTGGGAGACACTAACGGCTCGGTAGCCTTAGTGTCCCAGGCTGGCGCTGGCTCCCCGCCCTTCGCTAACATCTTGAAGGGGCGGGGTTATGCAGCGGCCCATCACGGCGGCACGATGGTGGTGGGGGTTTATGCGCCCCCAAGCATGAGTCTCGCCGACTTTGAGGGACTCCTCGGAAACCTACAGATTGTCGTTGGTCGCAGCCATCCTCACCCCGTCCTAGTGCTAGGGGACTTCAATGCCAAATCTATGGCTTGGGGTTCTCCTGCCACGAACCGGAGAGGTGAGGCTCTGGAAGAATGGGCCATAACATCGGGCTTACTCGTTCTGAACAGGGGGTCTGTTAACACGTGCGTGCGACAGCAGGGTGGGTCGATAGTGGACATTTCGTTCGCTAGCCCTGCTTTAGCGCGCCGTGTTCGGGGCTGGAGAGTCCTCGAGGAGGTAGAGACGTTGTCGGACCACCGCTACATACGGTTCGACGTCTCCACCCAGACCTCGGACGGACCAGCCCGTGGGACCCCCTCAGAGGAAGGACCGCGTTGGGCCTTGAAGCGCCTTAATCGTGAGGCACTTCTGGAAGCGGCGGTCGCACAGGCCTGGGTGACAGATGAATCACCAGATAGGCCTGCCGACGTCGACTTCGAGGCGGAGTCTCTTCGGGCGGACGTGACGCGTATTTGCGACGCGGCAATGCCCCGAGTCAAGGGGCCGACACCCGCCAAGCGTCAGGTGTACTGGTGGACCGCCGAAATTGTGCAGTTGCGCACAGCGTGTGTAGCGGCCCGTCGCCAGTACACCAGACAACGATGCAGGCGGGGCCGCTCGCAAGTTGCGTCCGCACTGGAGGCAGAGCTCTACGAGGGGTACAGAGCAGCCAGACTGGTGCTCCGTAGAGCTATTGAGCAAACTAAAGCTCTGGCTCGGGAGGAGCTGCTCGAGACGCTCAATCGGGACCCGTGGGGGCGCCCGTACCATATGGTACGTGGCAAATTACGTCAGGGGGGCCCCCCGGTAACCCAGAGTCTCGAGCCAGAGCTCCTCCATGAAGTATTGGCTGCCCTGTTCCCTTCAGCAACAGAGAACATGCCTCCAGCGATGGCTCTGTCCGCAATTATGCCCAGCGCGGTTGGCTGCGACGAAGATGATGACGAGGTCCCCGAGGTGACCCGGGAAGAGTCGAGGGCGGTGGTGAAACGCCTACAGGCTAAAAACACCGCCCCAGGACCCGACGGCATCCCTGGCCGTATGTGGGTCCTGGCTTACGAGGCCCTTGAACCCCGACTGCTAAGGATCTTCATTGCATCTCTTCAGCAGGGCCGGTTTCCAGACATATGGAAAACCGGCCGTCTGGTTCTGCTGAAGAAGGAGGGGCGCCCGGCGGACAGCACGTTCGCTTACCGGCCCATAGTGCTGTTGGACGAGGTAGCAAAGCTCTGCGAGCGAATCATCGCAGGCCGCCTCGTCCAGCACTTGTCAGAAGTTGGGCCGGACCTGTCGGAAAACCAGTTTGGTTTCCGACTGGGGCGCTCTACCGTCGATGCAGTGATGCATGTTAAGATCCAGGCGGAGGAAGCAGTTGCCCGGGGTGAGGTTGTTATGGCGGTGTCACTAGACATCGTCAACGCCTTTAACACCTTGCCCTGGGCCAGCATTGAGCAGGCACTCCGATACCATGGAGTGCCTCGCTACCTCCGCCGTATAGTCGGGGCGTACCTATCTGAGAGGTACGTAACCTTCCCAGGTCAGGGAGGGAGGATAAGTCGGTGAGAAGTAGTATCCGGTGTTCCACAGGGGTCAGTCCTGGGCCCCCTTTTGTGGAACATCGGATACGATTGGGTGTTGCGCGGTGCGCTCCTCCGAGGCGTCAGTGTTACCAGCTACGCTGATGACACATTAGTGTTAGCCCGGGGGAAGACGCACCGCGCGGCCGCGATCCTTGCTACGGCAGGAGTCGCTCAAGTCGTCAGTAGGATCCGGCAGCTGGGAGTGCAGGTGGATTCAACAAGACCGAGGCCCTGGCCTTTCATGAACCTCGGAACGCGCCACCTAGAGCGTCCCAGATCGTCGTGGGAGGCGTGTCAATCGGCGTCTGGTCGAGGTTAAAATACCTCGGCCTGCTACTCGACAGCCGATGGAAGTTCGAGGAACACTTCCGGCAGCTGGCCCCCCGCTTAATGGGCACAGCGGGCGCACTTGCCCGCCTAATGCCCAACTTGGGGGGGCCCAATTCCGTCTGCC
The DNA here is from genome assembly GCA_014332785.1 of Antheraea mylitta. NCBI lineage: Eukaryota > Metazoa > Arthropoda > Insecta > Lepidoptera > Saturniidae > Antheraea > Antheraea mylitta. The sequence goes on from JACEII010000097.1 coordinate 1,251,647, forward strand.
GGAAGTTGTACCTAGGGATCGTGCGGTCAATGGCCCTGTATGGGGCCCCCGTGTGGGCGGACGGCCTGAGGGCCATCAGCATCGCCCATCTGCGCAAATCGCACAGGGCAATGGCCGTCAGAGCCATACGCGGATACCGCACGATCTCATACGAGGCGGCCTCCCTATTAGCCGGATCCCCACCCTGGTACCTGGAAGCGAGAGCCTACGCTTCCCTTTACCAACTACGCGTGGAGGCGTTGGAGCGGGAACAACGACTCGTGCCTCGGGAAATCGAGGCACTGAGGTCCCAGCTCCACCAGGTCCTAGTGGTTGACGAGTGGCGACGACGACTTGAGCGGCCGAGTTCAGGCGTGGCAATTATCGAAGCCGTTCGGCCGGTCATGGTCGAATGGCTCACCAGGCGGAGTGGCACCCTAAGCTTCCGGCTGACGCAGGTGCTCTCTGGGCACGGTTGCTTCGGGAGTTACCTGTGTCGCATAGGCCGGGAGCCAGTTGCAGGGTGCCATCACTGTGACTGCGCGACAGACAACGCGCAGCACACGCTAGAAGTTTGTCCCGCCTGGGATGTGCCACGCCACGAGCTCGTCGCGGCCATAGGCCCGGATCTCTCGCTCTCGTCTGTCGTCTGTAAGATGGTTGAGAGCGAGACCGGGTGGAACTCCGTCGCCTCATTCTGCGAGGCAGTTATGCTCGCTAAGGAGGCGGCGGAGAGGGAGAGAGAGCGGACCACCAGGCTCCTCTCCCGCGGCCGACGAACACGGCGGCGACGGGTCGGAGACGATCTGAGGCCACCGTAAAGGGCCTGCGGGCGACATGACGCGGGCACGTCCTTCGCCCAGCACTATAGCAGGCCCCCGTGGTGGAGTCGCATTGTGCCGTGCGACTCCCACAGTTCGTCGGGGAAGGTTTAACACCCGCCCCTCCCTGAGGGTTCTTCCACCTTGACCCCTCAGGCAGCAGAAGAGACCCCTTAAGAGGGGCCGACACCTGCCGGGTAAGCAGAGGTAGTGCCGTAGGCAGTTCCTGCTCCCTGGGCAACAGGTGAAAGGAGGCACCATGGGGTTTTAGTCCGTGCAAGTCGGACATACGCCACCCTAGCTGCCCGGCCAGGGTGGGCATCCGAAGGGATTTCCCCATGTAAAAAAAAAAAAGTACAATATAATACAAACAGAAGTGAATTCATTCAATAACTATAGTAAATTTTCGCAATAATAACGTTACTTGAATTAAATAATTTTGCTATTATATTTCAAAATGAGCTACATCCAATTTCAGTGGATCGTATAACGTTTAATTTTTTTTTGACATTTCTAGTTTTTGTACAACGAGAACGAAGTTCAAACTTTGCGCCTATGAGGTGTTTCGTTTTTTTTATGATCTTCATATTTTACAAGTACAACACTTGAAAGTTTTGAAAAGTAACGCAAAATATTAGAAACGGCTAAAGTTGGATTTAGCTCATTTTGACATGTAACGACATCTTATTTTCTTTATTTTATTCTTTTCTATTGTTAAAATGCGCTAAATTAACTTTGCAGATAAGCTTCCAAAAATATTGAAGCGAGTAAGCTATTTATAAAAATAATGTAATCGTACCTTTCACATATATCGTCAACATGGTTATCCACATCTATCATATTGACAAGGACTCTTCCTCTTTGTGTATCAGATGAGAGATGCAGCTGGAGTGTTCTTGCATCATCCGTAGACTCATAAACTACTCTACTTAGCGGCCTCACGATCCCTTTTGCGATGCCCTCACTGATTAAACTATGAAGTATCTTCAAAGAAAAATGAAAAGGATATCATACTCCTTTTGTTATAAGTAGGAAGAGTTAAGCGATATTATTTTTTTTTTTTAATTAAGACACTTTAGGTACATTATGAGCGAGAAAAATTCATTGCCGTTACGATCTCAGTCGATCTACCTAAACTGGATAATTTACTCCTAATACAACGAGATTGTTCTTGATAGTGCACTGTAAGTTGTCCATAAAATAGTATGTTTAATGTACTTGTTACTTCTTTAAGTAAATTACAGGTACAAGCACCTATACTAAATTCTAATGTATCAAGATTTTACAAAATATTACTTGTTCGAACTATAGACGTCATCTTTATCTCTTTCTTCATCGAAATTCCAATCTATTTAGATTCTGTTACTATGTATATTTTAACTCGAACTAATTTAGAGGTGGGAGGAGTGAAGAGAAAAATAAATCAGACACTTTGTAAGTTGTAAGATTGTGAAAAGAGATTCCCCGAAAGAGTACGGTATTATAATACAGATATATACAGGTTATAAGTAGGATGATAATTTTTAAGGGTAAAAGAACATTTTGCAAATACTGAAACATGTTTTCGTAATTTTCTTGGCAAATTTTATTTTATGCATCCAGTAGATATGTATAACCTAAGTTACTTATTGAGTTATAGATATTTGTATAGTAATTCATGCAAAGTCATCTAATTTCAAATATTTTAACTTTCTTATTACAAAGAATCGGCAGCGGCTCAAGCCTAGGTCTGTTCCCTCGGCGTGGAGCCCTTGAGTGCGCTGCTCTTGCGATACAGTGACACAAAATCTTACATCACTGCAACAACATTACACATATCACCACCACACATGTGCACGCATACACGCTTAAACTTGAAAGTGGAAGTGTCTTATTTCTTTCCCTTATCAAACAGGAATAGTTTAGAAAATTATCCGAAACGAAATATATATAAGAGTTGTTAAGGTATGTATGCTTGGTACACATATATGTATGAATAGAAGCTTAGCTTAGGTTAGCTCAGAGAGGTCGCGAATTGAGCGATATCAGGCAACAGCCCAAGCCGAAGTGTGCCGTACCCTTGAGCCAGTTGTTAAATAAAATTGGCTGAGTGCCTTAACCGCTTGCCTTAGTAGTCCGGTGAAGCTGCTAAGACCTTCCTGGGTCAATAGCGTAGTCAGATCGAAAAAAAAAATCTTTATAAAAAAAAGTACTTACCTTTTTCTCTTCAATGTTATTAGCATTAAACATGCTAGGTAAATCAATATTTATGTAACTTCTAGCCAAATCCAAAAATGCCATTTCTAAATCTGTGTACTGAGTATTTTCATAATTATTTATTATTAAGACGCATCCGAGACCCTTAACACATTGTGTTGCTTGCTACAAATAAATGTTTATAATATAGCAATACAGTTAATACTAAATGTAAAGAAATATATGTTATATAAAAACCATTATAGAATCTTTTTTCGTATTTTACGAACAAAATCGTGTAACAAATAAAACGATACGATAAGTCATCGATGCGTGGTTTTTTTTTATATATCAAAGGAGGCAAACGAACTGGTGGGTCACGTGATGTTAAGTGATCACCACCGTCCATAGACACTAGCGACATCAGGGATGTCGCAAGTGCGTTGCCAGCCTGTATATGGGAGAAGCGCTCCCGCTTCTCCGGGAAGGAAAGGAAAGAAGGAAAGAGGAAGGGACGTGGGCCTCCGGCTCTCTCATTGACCGAACGAAACACAACAATGCAAGCACTGTTATTTCACGTCGGTTATCTGTGAGAGGGGTGGTACTACCCCGGGAGAACCGACTTATCCATACTGAAACCATTTATAGCTTCAGTGTGGCTCCACCATCTACAACACGTACTAGACTTTGATGCTCATAATATAAATTACTTACTTGCTTTAGTATTCCATTAAATGTATTAATAACTAGATCACACCCTTCTTGTTCCGTATTATATTTGATCATGTCTAAGAAAGTACCATCTTGGGAATTACCAATATTTTCATCTGAAAATGGAAATTAAATTAAATCAAATGTTTAGCGCGATTTGACCCATCTGCAATTTTTCTTTATCAACTCTTTATTTTAAGTTTTAACTATTTGTGCGCTTCATAGGATTTCTACCTACAAAATCTTATCTAGTCTCCTCATATAAGCCACCGTCAGGAAAATAGTTTTCAAAAAATTTAAATTATATGAGAGATTCCTCTGTAAAATATACTCTCTTTATATACACCTACTATTTATAGCTTTAGTACAATTTGCAATGTCTGTTCGAAAACCTTAATTAAGAAACTTATTGGATTGAATTGATCCGATAAATGTTTTGTGCGATGCTTTTTTTTTATCTTTATTTTTGGCAATCAACCGTTCAGATTATTACTGCCATTGTCACGTAGTCAATAACATTACAAGCGTAGAACGATCATTTCAACAACAAACGTCGTGTGAATCAACATTCTAACAAGATGGTGGCTCCCTTGTTAGAACCTTCCATGGAGTTTTTGTGGCATCTCAGAATTGCATGCTCCGTGGTATTATTTTTCATTCACTTCACTTATGCATAATAAACTAACCATATTACATAAAACACCACCAACTTTATACAATATAGAGTCAAGTAACACAAGATTATGAATAAACTATAAAATCCACTACATGACAGACTGAAATCCCGCCAAAAAACCTGTGCGATGCTTTATTAGTCAGATTGTCCTTTTGTGTACTACTAGAATTTTATATACAAAGGAATGTTGATATAATACCGTTTGATTCAGAAGTTAGTAAACTAATGGTTTTTTCATTGGGATTTTATGGTCTTTATTTTACTACTACTCACTACTAGGTGGCTTTTTTTTTCGAAATGATTACGCTATTGACCCAGCAAGGTCTTAACAGCTTCACCGGACTACATACTAGGTGGCGCTGTAGCACATTAACTTCTCTACGGTTTCACCGATTGTTAAGACAAGTAGTATGAATGGATATTAGATAATGGAAAATAATTACACAATATCAATTTTTCTGTAACTCAAATATTTGTTAAAACAAGAGGTCATTGCAACAAACATTTTAAAGAAATACCTACAGAGCCGCTGGCTGCTAATATAATATAAATATGGTTTTCAGGTTGATATGTGGTAATACATATGTGAACATATATACAGTAAGCAACTTTTCTTACCTTTCAACTCGGGAAATAACTGCATTAGAAACCGTTTATCTTCGGTATTGCTGACTGTAGTATATACTGTACAATTTAAAGCTAAACATAGTGATATAACTGCTTGTCCTAGAGCTTTTATTCCGTCTGTTACTAGAACTGAACTATTTTTGTCCAAATTACTTCTTATTGTCTGTATAGAAACAAATATTTAAATTAACTCTCGTACACAATAATGTTAGTAAATTTAGTGTTAACATTATATGCGATATATTAAAAAATGTTGTCGATGTTTTTTCAACTTTACTGCAAATTGGTTATCAAATTCATTTGTAATCTACATCTTGCATCTATATCAACATATTGCAAAATAATATGTTACATTTAAATAATAAATGCTCGGATGCAAGATAAGTAGGATATAATTATCAAATAAACTGAAAACATATTTTCGACGACTTTTATTACCACATCTTCTTGGAAATTAATTTCATCATAGATACGTCTTATAACGAGCTGATAGTCATCACGGGTACTATCTACCAAGTAAAATTACTGAGCTACAGAGATTACGTAAAATTCCTACTTACTAAAACCGTCTACCATCCAATGTCATAATGAGACATCATGAGATCACTCAAGCTTACAGTGAGCTGAGGCAAAACGCTGAACCTCCTCCAGTTCAGTGCAAACTCAACTGTCACTTGGCAGAGCAAGAGAGTGCATTGAGAATAGGGCTCCTACCCCATCTCCCATTTGTTCAATCAGGTAGAGGAAGGGAGTTAATAAACGAATCTCATCTAATACCCATCTATTTGTGGGATTTTCTTCCTATTATTAGACCACTATAATCTTTGACGAAATTATCTTCTTCATTTTATAACAGGTCTCTACATCAATATTTTTTGAGTTCAAGAAAAGTTTTGAAATTTATTCTCACCAAACAGTAAAACGCATAGAGGTAAGGGACGGGCACGGTCGCTGCATCTTCTAAACTCCAATATTCGGGTACTGGCCATATTAAACCTGGATCAGGCCTCATTGAATTATTTTCGTCAGTTGTAAAAGATACACCCATCACTCTACCAAGACTGAAAGCATAAAAAATAGTTTTGTTTTAAATTTTCCATCACATTTTCACATCGACGGTCGATTTCAGGAACTATTATTATATTTTCGTGTGTGAGTTTGTTTAATCATTTCTTTGTTAAGCTTGCACAGGTTATCTATTGCAATCTTCTTGCTAGTCCCTTTATAAGGTTGTATGTATGTAAAATGATAAGTATACTTCTATGAATACTTATTATCCCTTAATATATAAGAAAGTTAAGTAAACTTTGTCGAAACGACATCTACAACGATAGAATTACAAACGGAGGCTATATTCAGCACGCATTAAGTAGCTTTATGTAATTCTCTTCGAATATATTTTTGTTTTGTAACAGGTTATAATGTGAGTAAATAAAATTGTAATCGCTAGTTAACTTTATAAGACGTCCAAAACTATTTAAAAAAATAAAATTAATTACAATTACACTCACCATTCACTGATTCCACTGTAATCAAAAAGCTGTCCATTCATTTCGTTCCTTTGAATTGGAAGTCCGGTATAATAAATCTAGAAAGCAAAAAATTCATAAAGATCATGAAAAAGTATTTGTGAATAACTTATATTTTGATATCATTATTGTAATCACAGTAAAAATTAATTGATCGTACTATTGACCGAGTAGTTCAACCAATGATTCAGTATTCGTACTAGGTACTATTGATTCGTACTAAATTACTATTGACACCAACTATTGACTGATTTCTACTGGCGACTGCAATACTGAATATTTCATATGGATTATGTAATTATTTATATTCAAATATTTCGTATCCTGTATTTAGACGAACTCTTCAATGCTCATATATTTTTTGCTTCCATATACAAATTAGATATGCTTACTTTTATAATGATAAAAATTGAAATAACTGTACTTTTTTATTTTATAAATAGATGAATACTTACATTTACATTATTATTTATAATTCTTGGTTCTTCCAATAGAGGCTTATCAATAAAGAAAATATTCTTCATAAGTACTCCTGCACATCTAATGTCAAAATAATTAAATTAATTACTTTATAATAAATGAATAATAGTTTGTTTACTTTAAGAACACGCACTTACCTAGTAACTTCATCATTATTATATAATTGTGCAGGATAATATGTGACAGAACCTTTATTATCTTCATCCAATTTCGACTTTTCGTCAACATCAATTGCAATTTTATGAATGTATTTAAGTATTGATACGCCGTTGTGATCTCTCGCAAGGATATTAAGCTGAATCAATGAATCAAGAAAAGTTGCCCATTCACCAACCCATGCCACATTTGCGTTTTGTACGGGTATAGTTGTTGATTCAATGGTCTGAAAGTCGCCTCTGTAAGTTAAATAAGATTATTAAGTACCACAATCAATAACCAAATGCTTAAAAAAACAATAGCTGCGTAGTAAAAGTAATACTATTTGTAACAAAATAATTTTCTCTGACTTCTGATGTAATCATCATAACAGAGAGTCGTAACATTTTTTAAAATTATAGCTTATAGCTTAAAGACATATTTTTATCTTTAGGTTGGTGGTATCTCACGAGTAACGGACTTACCAAAAGCCCTACCACAATACTATCGTTTCGTTACGATGAGGTATGTAGATTCTTCCGAGTTAAGCTAATATTATTGTTAACATTGTCCATTAAAACTGTGTATATTATAAAAATATGTAGAAACACGCATATTGTAGTTAAATAAAAAACGCCTATTAATACTATCTGTAATTGCATTCGCATCTAAAGATCGTCTACAAACAAATTTATCAACAATATGTTACCAAACTTAAATATAATTAGTTAATACATACTTGTATGAATAACCTCGAAGATGAAATAATTTATATACATCTCTTTTAGTTAGTAATATTTCTTCTTTTACATTTGATATGTTTGTAGGAGCTTCTTCAGGATCAACATTACATCTTATAATACCACTAACTATGAGTTTATTTTCATATGTCACCTTTAAATCAAACGTAATTAAGTACATATCATAAAATCAATACACAAGACCTCGGAGTGATGAGTAAATATTGACTTAATTTATTATTTAACAATTAAAAATATATCGGGGCAACAACAATGAAGCAGTATTAAAAATATGGCGTCATTCAAAATTGCATCATATTTAACTTTCATTCACTCAAAATTGTTTAACCTAATCAGAAATCAGAAATTAATAATAAAATACAACCATGAATACAGATACATAACATCTATAATTATGGGAATAGTTTGAATTTCCAAGACAGAATTTGTTGTGCAAACTTGCGGCCACCATGGTAATGCATCCAATCAATAGTAATTTAGTACGGGTCAATAGTCACTAATTAATAGTAGGTCATTAGTACAAGACATCAAATCATTAAAACACTTGACTAGTCAATAACAGGATTTATACTATAAAGGTAATATGTACAAACAGCGATGGTTGATTCGTTTACGTGTAATATCAATCTGATGTAAACAGGTTCGACCGCGGCATATTCCAACGAATTTTTAATTCCCGTACATTTACTAACTTAAATTGGTAACACTATCAGCTAGCAGTAAAGAAAAATATTGCGAGGAAACCAGAATCTAAGAAATGTTCTTGTAGTACTACTGTTTGGAGGAAAATATAGAACAGTAAATTTCTCGGAGTTTGATATCGCTAATAGGTTATGAATTGACGCGTGGTGATTATGCCAACATCTCTTGGAAAAAGGCGTATGGCCCTGCAAGAAGGTCCTTACAGGCAGATGATGATAAGTAAATATAAAACAAAGATTTACTACAGAAATAATATAACTACCTCAAATTTATCATTCCCTTTGCTTATCGCAACGTAAAACTTTAGTACTTTGTTGGCATCAATAATAACTTCATCGTGAAACTGCACCTTGTCAAATACAACTGATAATCTTTTATAGTCCATATTATGATACATGGCTAGAGTGTTCCAAACGAAGATTAAAAGGGTTGCTTCGGGAAATATATTCTTACCTAAAAATAAAATTGAAAATTATAAAAAGCGTTTGCATCAATTTAGTAATCAGGCAAATTAAATAGCCTTAGAATAAACAAAGTTAGGGATGTTATTTATGTAAATGCAAGACGCTAATATATGAGTCTTTACATTTCAAAATCAGCTAAATCCAATTTTAATCGTTCATAATGTACCATGTTTATTTTTTTAAGATTTTCATTGTTTATACACCGAGAACGAAGTTCAAATTTTGTCATCCATAAGGGATTTACTTCTCTTTTAAGACCTTCATATTTTACATGTACAGAATTTAAAGATCTTGAAAAATAGAGTAAATTATTAGGAACGATTAAAATTGGATTTAGTTTATTTTGAAATGTAACAACACATATTAATACTTCTGATATAGATTTAATAAAATTACCGTCTCTAATATTCCCCTGGATATAGGCATAATCGTCATCTTCTGCTGATATAACAAACGTCTGAGATTTAGAAGTGATTCTTTGCTTAGGTTTATATACATTAGTTTGCCTGAAAGTAATATCAACAATATCACATTTGTTTATACAGAACCTATTATAAATCCATAGCCATCGGTCTAAGCACTTAAATCATAATAAATTAAATAAGTTGATAAATAGCAATAGAAATGTTTTCAGACATTTAATATATTGGATTGGAATAACATAGAAGTAATGTCTAAGCATATTATAAAACTACTTCTTCAATAACAAAAGATAAAAAGATCAAGTCATTCTCAAGTCAAGAATTTAAGTCTTCACATTTTTCAGGAATTATCAAGGGCTCAAAGTAACAATACCATTAGTAAAAAAAATTATGAAGTAATGCATTCCCTTAAAATAATGTAAAAAAATACTCTCGACCAAGAAAACACTTGACGCTATCACTCCGCATAATTGTTTACGCTGTTTGCAATTTATCCAGACCTGACAGAGGAGATACTCAATAAGTTCGATATATTTCCAAACCAGTATATTATTAATCATGTGAGATGGCAAGATATCTATCTATTCTATCTATCTATTTTATTTATCTATCCTTTTTATTTATGCTATCTATATACCCAATATATCTACTTTATCCGAACGTATTTAACTACTAGTTCATGAGTACCATACCGATGATGACAAATTCATTACGCTGTCTCTTTCTTGGTTTGTCGCGTTTCGGAATCAACCAGCGTATATTCTGGCTTGCAGCCTGACAAATAGGTGATGATTGCCAATGTATCGCAGATCTCTAAGTGGACCACATTGTTTTTGGATTCCTTGATCATTAGATTCAGTGCTGGGATTTTGACATATTTTATAAATTTAGTTTGTGTTTAAACTAGATCAGGAGGTATATGAATTTAAAAATGATACCAGTCTTCACTATGTTCCCACTCTACAAAATGCGAAAGAAAAGGTGTCTTGGTTGATACCGGATATTCTATTGCAGGATACAACACGCTTACGTTCGGAGTTACACCAACTTCGTATAACCTGGAAATTTAAAAAATCTCATTATCTTTTGCAAAATTTGCATATTGCAATTTATTTGATATAGATTTTCCGACGTTCATTTGTAATCTAGGAGTCGAGTTGATTAAATGGATTATAAATATGATTATTAAAGTCCACTACTCGACAGTTATAGTAATAATCTAGAAAATTGGTTACCAAAAATAATAATAGCTTGGTTGATGATAATACGGTCCTCTTTATATTAGAATAGGCACACTCACAATAAAAGTTAACGCCTTCCATGAAACTGTAGAAAATTAATTACTTACGTTAGTCCCTTATCTTATGAATTTTGTCAATTAACTCACCTTCCAATCGCTTCTAGAAGGAACTTCACAGGGTCGTTATGTCCACGTTTGCTTAAAGATATATATGTTGCTTCTTGATTACACTGCTTTAATATCGATTGCATTTGACCGTGAGCTCCTATTTCGATAACTACCGCATTAGCCGGTAAACGTCTCGCTGTTTCTTCAAAGTATACCGGTTCCTGGTTAGATTTGAAATTGAAAATTACAACAATACATCAGCGTCTAATTAAGGCCAGGATATTAGTGTGATTCTTAAAAAAGAAGGTTCTTGTATTTTTTAAAAAACCGAATTATCTTAAATTTTTACTTTCATGCTTATTTTACTGAGATGGGGTGTAAGGGGTGTCGAATAACATCTTAAGACTTGAGACACCCAAGCCAACCTCACCTGCACGTGGTGCACCCTGCTGATCAACGAACGAGGCAATGGCGAGAGCGGGTTGGTAGGGTTTTACAGCCCGACTGGGTCGCAACCACCATGCATATGGCGAAAAAGCCCGTTATAGTGACTCGCTTCTGCGCGTCGCGTTTCGGGATCAGCCTGTGCATATTCAGTACCGAGCGACTTTCGTCATTATAGCCGGCATGACAGCGGCGACCGGCGATGGATAATCTGTCTCTCGGTGGTTGCCGATGTTTTTGGATTGTACTATGCTTAACATCAGGCTTAGTGCAGTCACTTTGTAAAAAAAAAAGATGATATCTTTTTACTATTATGCCACTTTGTGTATGTAATATTCTGGCATCGTTTTTATATATAAACCTATACTTTTGTATTCTTTTTTTTTCAAGATGTATTTGAACAGTGTTAGTAGAGTGAATTTCTCTATATACGGCCGAGATTTTACGCAAGAGCTTATCTCACGTGGATCATTTTTATGATAAATTCATCTATTGTTATTTATTAATGGAAGTCAATATCATAAAATTTGGTAGGCGGTAGAGCTGTTATAAAGGTTCCCATACGCAAAATGACAAAGGAACCCTATTTCGATGCAAACCTCTTGAACTTTCTTCCCTTGTGACATGATGGGGAATGTGAGTTCAAATCCATTATCTGCGCGGTTGACACTTGCCCTAATTAGTATACATTTTGTTAATTATCCTTTTATTTAATAATTATAATTGTGTAATCCTTCAATAAACTATTTATTTAATAAATATAGTTTTTTTTTAAAAAGGCCTTCGGCCAAATCCATATAACAGAGCCACGCTGAAGTTTTTATTGGTTTCAGCATGAAAGGGTTTGCTCGTCCGGGTAGTAATATCCGACCCACAGAAAACCGATATGAATAACAGAGCTCACATTGTTGCGTTTCGTTCGGTCAGTGAAAGCGTTGGAGTTCCAGCTCTCTTCTCCGCCCCTCTCCTCACCCCTACCTTTAGCAGATTGCCACTCCTCCCAAATATAGGATGGCAACGCACTTGCGAGTCCGCTAGTGTCTATGGACGGCGGTGATCACTTAATATCAGCTGACCGCCTGTTTGTTTACCTCCTATGATTTAAAAAAAAATGGACAAGATAGCATCATCCACGATAACGCCATAATTTTAAATAATAAATAACATTATCGCTTCATGTACAAGTTGGTGTATTTTTAATAACCTATGGCATTTTTCTTTATAATATAATTATACAAAAATAAGAAAACTGATTTGTACCAATAACTAATAATTTATGAATTTAAT
>JACEII010000097.1:1264217-1314653 GCA_014332785.1 Antheraea mylitta
CTAATAATTTATGAATTTAATTTGAATTTAGTCAAGTTTATTTTTTTATTAGTTATATAGTCAAGTTTATTTTTTTTATTAGTTATGTAATATAGTTATATTGTTTATTAGTTAATAAACATTATAAATATATTCGCAAATTCATTGTGTCACTAGGACTGATAATGTATGTATTGTAAGTACGTTAGTATAACTCGTAGCTCTGAGCATGACGTAGTTATTTTGTTTAATAATTTGTTCACACAAGTCATATGATAATTAGTTTTTTTTTATATTCTTTCCTATCTAAAAGATCTGGTATATTTTATGTGTATTTTAAGCTACGTGTTGATATAAACGAGAATTAAAAAAAACGACCGACCGAGTAACTAAAATTTAAATTCACAAATTAATTTGAACATTAAAAAATATTTTTTTTGCAAGTCTTATTACAAATCGCTGCATTAAATATTTTATTGTAAATTTGTACAATTCAAAAACTATCCCCAAAAATGCGAATTTCACTTGACAAATAAATATGATAGAAAAATTAAATTGTGTATTCATAATAAATAAATAAATAAATTATACCTACCGGAAGTACAATTATATTAAATATGAACAAATTTCAGAATATTACCTTTATATCGTTGTCCGCTTCCATGAAATGCACAAGTTGTAAAACTAATATATATTCTAAATGACTTACTAATTTTGAATTTTGATGCATAATTCAGTTATTCTCTACTTACTAATAAATTTCTTGTGTGATATTCGGCAGAAGAAAGTTTAGCTACGTCTGTATGCCACAATCTCTCGGGAACGGTCGATGACAGCCACTTCGGACTGCGTGGTTTTGGATCCTTTATAAATTCCTCTAAGCGTTTTCGTAATAAGCTTTCTGAAATTTTGGATATTGTTTATTGAAATTATAATATATAAGTAATCTTTTAGGGAATTCTATGTAATTCGGAATCAAATTCGAAAATAAACTATTTTCTGTACCAGAGAAATACAGGTTACAGATATTTAACACTAGAATTATGTATCAGATACTATTCCATTTGTTCAAATATAGCAATAGATACAAACAATAAATTTTAGTCAACGCACCTTTGATTTAACATTCTAATCGGCAAGTAACAAAATTAATTATTATTGTGACAGTAAATTAATTTATATCAAACCTCACCAAAATGGGTCACGTATGTTGAATGAATGGGAATATTGCATAAATTCAACTCCATCACATATATACCGGAACTTTTCAACTCGTTAGCAAATTGTCTCGTTGCATCACAAGGTCCAGTTATCGTTGACGACTTCGGACTATTATGACAAACAATTTCTATTCCAGGCGGACAGAGCTTTTTCAACTAAAAATATATGTCATATAATTACTGTTCTGTTATAAAATACATATATACTCGTACAGCTTTATAAATTTTGAGATAATAACTAACAGGGATAAGAGAAAAAAGAAAATTTGTCTTGCTGACCTTAATTAGGTGGGTTAAGTGAGCAAAAATGTTGCTGACATTATAATTTGATCCCTTTCCCACCTGATGTTAAAATATTATATACCTAAAAATGGTATTACGATAAATGTATAGGAAAGGCTGGATTTCCAGGCGAGAGTCTTTCAATTATCGTATGGTAGCCACCCAAGCGAGTGTTAGAAAATACTCTACAGATATTTTTACTTTCAATATTGTCTTTACTGAAAAGTCTAGTTTACTTTAGATATAATACTCAAGATAGACGTATCTGGGTATGTTACTATAAAACGCGTTATCGATTCCTTCTTTCACGGGCTTGCTTTATGCAATCTTGTTGCATCCTCAGTCATTAAAAGTAAACATTGCTATGTATACGTAGATTTGGTACATAAACTTGGACGCTTCTAAAAGACAACATGCATAAATTTGAAAATTACTTTGGGCATCAGCGTTGTAGTTTGGATGCCAAGTTTAAAAGTATTAATTGCTTGAAAATATTGTGATAAACAAAACACGAGGTTGTGTTGGTGGTACGTAAAACAAGAAAACGTATTTTAGAAAGGTATCTCGGAGTGAGAAAACGCTAACCGGGACATCAACTACATGATGGCATAGTGAGCTTAACAGATAAGCTATTGATACGACACCTCGCAACATTCTGAGTATTGGTGTGAGCGACAGGTTAAAGGTAACCTCAGCAGTAGATAAATCCGAACTCAGTGAATGAATAGATGCCCCATCTATCATTATAGCGGAAAATATGCAGATATAATAATGTATTACATAATTATATGAAACTTAGCAAGATAACCTACCTATAACTTGTTATAAAATATAGATCAAGAAAGAGAGTTCCGGAGTTTATAATAATTACAATCCATTCACCTTTGTATATCCAAGTCCAACAACTATCATTGCTCCATGCATAAAATGTACGTCTTTCCAGAATTTTATTCGAACATAATTTGACAACAGAACTTGCTCCGCTGTAAGTGAGCCATCAGCATAACCGCAGGCAATATCACCCATACTATGTTCTGTTAATAGAGTCGTATAATGATAAATAGGTCACGGTTTTTTTTTTTTTTTTTTTTCTTTGATCCCCCTTTTTTCCTCAGACGTGATCTGAGACCTTTGTTGCTCTCTTCTTTATTTAATTTCGCTTTGTTCTTTTGGCTTTTCTTTCTTTATTTTGATCTTATTCTATAACATTTTCGTTTTGTCTTTTATTACAATTTCTATATCCTACTTATCCTAAGTTTTGTAATCGTTTTTATTTTATTTTACTTAGTTTAAATTATTTATTTTATCACAGATTTTATCACATGTACAATTTACTTACTACTATGTTTTTATATATCACAGCTTTATTACAGTATTCTTAATGCTATACTTATTCTATTTGAGCTGTTTCAGTCTAATTTGTAGCCAGTCTGAATTATTTTTAATTTGCCAGTTTTGTGAGTAAGTACTATTTTCGTTCCCGTTACTTTTCATTTCTTCCATTCATTTGTTCCTGGCGCCTGCCACCCTGGTAATTTCCGCCAGAAATTCCAGTGCGGCTGCGCGGTGCTCGTCTTCCTTCAGAAGT
This sequence comes from Antheraea mylitta, assembly GCA_014332785.1. Classification (NCBI taxonomy): domain Eukaryota; kingdom Metazoa; phylum Arthropoda; class Insecta; order Lepidoptera; family Saturniidae; genus Antheraea; species Antheraea mylitta. The sequence goes on from JACEII010000097.1 coordinate 1,267,287, forward strand.
GAAGGAAGATTTTCAACGCTCATCCTCATCCCGGTTCTACTCTCCAGGTCGTTACGGGACGAGCCGAATCTGGGACAGTCTGTTATAAGATGGTAGACTGTCTCGGCGGTATCCAAGTCGCAAGCGCACGCGGGGTTATCCTTCAGCTTGAACCTGTGCAGGTACGCTGCGAAGCCCCCATGGCCGGTTAACACCTGCACGTGGGAGGGCGCTAGGCTTGTCTTCCTGAGGATGTGATGTGCATCCTCTATGTTCGGGAAGAACGCCCGCGTCACCTCCCCCGTGATGGAGGCCTCATATCGCTCCTGCCAGGTCCTCACTGAGGCCCCGCGTATCTGGCGCTTTGCAAATGATATCGGATACCGATCGTAGTCGGCCGCAGCTTTTTTATGAGCGGCCTTTTTTGCGAGCTCATCAGCTCGCTCGTTGCCCGCAGTCCCTACGTGCGCCCGCACCCAGTGCAGGCGGACAGAGCCTCCCTCTGCACGGATCTCCCTCAGAGTTCGCTGTGCCGCGAGGGCTAGACGGTGAGGCGGGGCCGGGTTCGCCAGCATCTCCAGCGACGACCTTGAGTCGCTGTAGATGCCGACGTCCCGGACCTTCGCTTTCTGAACCGCCTGGATCGCCCTCAGCAGCGCCAGCATCTCCGCTTGGAATACCGTGCAGAAGGGCTCCAGGCGAAACGTTCGGTACCTGTACTCCTGCCCCTCCTTGAACCAAGTCAGAGCGGCTCCCAATAATAATAGGTCACGGTTGAAGTGAGTTAATATAAAATGTGCATTTCTTATTTTTTAGAATGTATATGACAATAGGTTTTTGTTATTATATAATCGCACGGCTAAATAGAATATAATAGATAATAGATAAAAAATAAAATAAATAATAGATAATCTTTGATTATCGTCGATTCATTGATTTCTCTATTCATCGCTGTGATGTTCAATTTATGCGAAAGAGTGCAGTGGGCAAAAATTTGTTAAGGGAAGGGGAAGGCATGACCAAGAAGTGGCGAGGGGAGGGTAGGTGGTCTTCCGACGATCTCACTGACCGAATGAAACGCAATATTGCAAGCAGTGTTACTTTACGTCGGTTTTCTGTGAAAGGGTGGTACTACTCCGAACATGTCCACCCATTCATGCTGAAACCAGTAAAAGCTCCAGTGTGGCTCTACCACCTTATTTGTGGCATTTGACTACCGTTGTTGTTGATTGCCTTTAACTTACCATAAATGAAACCATACAATTGTATTACAATTTTAAATAAATGACGCTAGAATTAGGAATATTCGTAAAATATACTCAATTTTCTAAACAATGTATTTCTTTACATTCTAAATTTCTGATCAGATTAGATGGCAACAGTAGTAATGAATTTTCACGAATTCTAAATAATTATATTTGTAGATTCCATCACTTTAAGGGACATTGAATTAGATTTTACGAGTCTAAGAATTCCATCACCGCAACTTAAACATATATGTTATCTAAAAACTTACCGAGTATTAAATCAGGAACAATACCCATCTTAAACAGTAAATCTGTAAAAGCTATCTGCATTGCAGTTACTCCAATCATCACATCCATAATATCAGCATTTGTATTGATATCACTATCAGTCAGTAGACTCATAAGGTCGAAACCTTTTGACTCGAGAATTTTGTGAGATCTATACCAAGAAATTATAATTATGTTGTTAAAATAAATATACACATGTTAATTTACAAGCAATGTCTAGTATATAATTTTGAAATAAGCATTATAATGCAGATGTAAAGAAAAATTTTGATATATAATCTACATTACAAGGTTACAGTTAAAATTCATTTATTGCTGTTTCGATCTGTATTGTGCTTACTATTAAACATATTACCATAATTAACCGTCTGGGGGTTAATTTCGCTCCCGCACACCCGATTAGGCCTCCCACGGCAGCGGCTCAAGCCTAGGTTCGATCCCTCGGTAGGGAGCACTTGAGTGCGTTGCTTGCGCGATACGGTGACACACAAATATACAACACTGCTACAGCACTACACGATCACCCCCACACACGTGCACGCCTACACGCTTACACATGAAAGTGGAAGGGTTTACTTTTTTCCCCTTATCGAACTGAAAAACTCTAAATTTTTCGATAATAAATATATGGAGGAGTTGTTGAGGCGTGTATGCTTGGTACACATATACGTTTCAACAACTCATACATATATGAATAGTTAGCTAGGTTAGCTAAGATAGGTCGCGATTTTGCATGCAACAGGCAACAGCCAAGCCGAGGTGTGCCGTGCACCCTTGAGCTGGTTGCCAAAATAAAATCGGCTGAGTGCCTTAAGCGCTCGCCTTAGTAGTCCGGTGAAGCTGTTAAGACTTTGCTGGGTCAATAGCGTAGTCATTTCGAAAAAAAAAAAACATAATTTAGTTATGCTGTTTTAACCTACTAAAATATAATGTAAATATAAAGTAATAAATAAAAAATAATGTAAATGTAAATATAAAAATCAATTATACAAATAGATTCAATTATATCATGAAGCCCTAAGGACTAGAAGATTTGTTCTTTTTATTAAATTAATAAACTATTTTTGATATAAACTAATTTCCTCGGCATAATCATAAAAATAATTTTAATACAAGGACATACCTTTGCATAGACTCAGCGAAAATTGGTACATTCATTAGCTTCAAACTCAACGTAGGCAATGATGATCCCAAACCACTGTATAAAAAGACCACAGGGCCGGACATATTATTGTAATATACATAACCTTCAGCTAAACTTGAAGTACGTCCTTTGTAGTCAGAATCTGTCGGGAAATATTTCTTTTTACTTTACTTCTCTATTGAGCAAACAAAACACTGTCTTATATATGTAATTTAAATCTAGATATTCTACTACACTGTTACTATACCATACCCAATAGTGGAATTAGTTACAGGTTTACGAGATAAAAACGAGTGTTGATGGATATCATCATCGTAATTATAAGAGACCAACTGCAGGGCTCACAACGTATTAGTGATTTCAAACTCTGAGAAATCCACAGTTCTATGTTTTCCCACATATGGTATTTCTACAAAATGATTTCTCAGGTTTAGGTTTCCATTCGATATATTCCTTCATGTTCAAACGATAATATTACCAATTCAAATTAATAAATATATGCGGATTCCGAAAAATTCGTTGGTACATCAGTCATCATTATTTGTTATATTCTTGTATTCTTATTCTTCTTCAACCTGAGTAGTATAGACACAACGTGTTTTCTTTTACGTGATAACATAAGCAAGCAATTTTAGATCCGGCTACTTGCCTAATATCAACCCCTTTTGGAATCTCTTCATTTATATATAAATGACGATAGCTAAATAATCATTACCATAATCATCCCCTTTACTGGCTTCCATTCTGGCTTACAAGCATACACATTCATAATGAGACTAACATGGAGACTTCAGTGTTTTATTCGTCCTAAATTTTGAAATCAATTTACCGTCAAAAGATTCTTCTCTTTCTGTCGTTTCACTGTCAATATTCATAAATAATAACCGAAACCAAAAGTTATTTTATCTTGTAATTTTTTTACAGTATCCACCGTCAATACAAAGTTTTTTCAGAGGTATTTACGAGAAAAGTTTAGTTACATAATTTGTCAAGACTTTTTGTAAATTCGTTGAAATATAACGATAATTGGTGGATGTGTCCTGCCTGTCCCTTTGAGATTTAACAAAACAATTAAGATAAGAAACCACGCAGAAGAAGTCGCAGGGAATTTTTAGTTTAAAATATAACCTAAAATTGTCACCTTAAAATCAAATTATATTATTAATCAATAAATTGATGTAATAACATACCAAGTATAGTATACCCTCGATAAACGTGCTGAGGTGTATCAGTCTGATAAATATTATGTAGAAGTCCAATAAATTCTGGATCTATGGTATGATACCTCAGTAAATTTAATTTTAGGGCCATCCCGGACTCTTGTCTACCCGATGTAAGGATGAGATACGGAATCTGACTTTTATAGCGGTGATTATTCTGAAAATATTGTTATGTTAAATTAGTATAAACGTATTATTTATTGATTCTAAAATTATTCACTTAACCTGAAAATCATGTGAAAATTATAGAATAAAAAAATACTAAAAATAGGCCTTTATTCAAATGTGCTGGAAAGCTTAATATGATTTTTCTGCTGTTCGTAACAGTCATTTTTAAATTTATAATCTTGTGTTTACTTCAGTTTCATGTATTATTATCAGGACTGCATAAACATGCAAAATAACAAAGTAACAAAAAGAAAGAAAGAAAAGAAACTGGTTTAAATTAACAAAGTAACAAACGTAACAATCTAAATAAAATCTTGTAATAAATGTGTATACTCTCTTTTAAGTCGTCTATTGATGAATAATTCTCATTATTGGCATAAATATTATATGATGATTAGTTACCTCAAGTGGACAAAGCTAAAGAGACAATAAAATTACTCTACATAAAAGTTGATCTTATTAAGTCCAATTTCTTTTCACTCGAATATAGTGAGAAACGATTAAACGTAAATTAAAAAAAATTCAAGTGAAAAGACTGAAAAAAAAATTAATGCATACGAATGTTGTTAGCAAATTACCAAATGTACGATTCACAACCAATCTATCGACGATACTTTTGTACTTTAAATAAAATACTCAAAACTGTTTCAGGAGAAATATTCTTTTTATTCCCTTGTTGTATGTCACATTTTTTTGTAATATAATTATAATTGCTATGACAACCTTATGTGCCAGCTCGTGGTAACAACAAAACGATTATACATACCGCCCACCAAGAACAATCAATGTTCTTTATTATTCCGCCCACCGTAACATTAGATAGCCACTTAAAAAAACTATAAAATAAACAGGAAAAGCTTTAACTAAAACTACATTATAAACTATTTTTTTATAATTTAACCTGTTGACGCATCTGAGTATTACTCTCAATCGGTTCTTGTGCTTACCATCAGGCACAGTGCAGTCACTTTGCCATGCTACTATAAAAAAAAAAAAAAAAATTCTTTAAAGCTGTGACTCGACGGTTAGCTTAATATTTTTTGGAATATTTATTTAATACAGATATAGTGTTATTGTTAATCATTTATTCCATTTGGAAGCTACAAGATTAACACAATCCTTTTCTTTTTATTTGTTAGATTTTGCATATCTAAAATTTAGAAAAATGCTGTACGCTTTTGTTACAATTAAAGTACCTAAATATAGTACTTTTTATAGGTTAAAAATACTATATTTGGTATTCTTAAACCAACATGTCTTGTAACCACTTGTCTGATGTTCTGTATTACTATTTTTTTACTTAACTTCAGTAAGCCAGCACTGTAGTACGGAATAATTAAGATTTGTAACTCGGAAAACTTACGGTGAAATAGAATAATACTGTTCAACAAACATAAAAATTGTTTTATAATTTCTAATAATTCTATAATTCTAGCGCAACTAACAACCAAAGAGCATTATGCTACTGAATACGCAATATTTGTACGGAGAACGCAAAATAATAGACTTAAGGGGAAAAATCTTAAATTTTTTTTTTTTTAATTACAGCTTTTAGAAACGCTGCCGTTAAAGTAAACGCTCTATTTCTACATACCGATTAGCTTTTAGCCAATATTTTTTAAAAATAAAATATAAACTTTACATTAATACTGCTGGTTCGAATTTTTTTAAAGACATCCTAATTTATTTATTTAAAATTGTATTATAACGTACATTTATATATTAACACTAAAACTAATGCCCATTTTCTGAGGTACTTTATTGTAGTTTATCTAATACTAAGGTGGATGCTACTTTGCACTTCCGTCTGGAATTGATTGACCACAAAATATAATTAATGTAAACAAAATATATATGTTTAGTAATAATTGATTTTCTTTTTGTTGTAGTTAGACGTAGTAGTGGTCAATCAATTCCAGGCGGAAGTGCAAAGTAGCATCCCCCTTAGTATTCAATGATGGATTTCCGCAAAGCAACGCCTTCTTCAATCAAAAATGTAGTTTAGTTGTTCAATACCGTTATCGGTTCGATAACTTATCAAATTACGTTTCTGAACACTCGATCATACTAAAAATGCCAGTAAAATTCAACGGGCCATTTAACAGTTTATTTTATGGATAACGTTGTTTAGTCAAATAACTAATGGTAGCTTAACCGAGTATATTAGAAACCATGCCCGGTTTATGTAAAACAATTATTTTATTTTTAACGTCAATGGAATTATATGTCATTTTTTTATAGATTCACGGCAAAGTGACTGCACTAAGCCTGATGTTACGCATAGTACAATCCAAAAACATCGGCAACCACCGAGAGACAGATTATCAATCGCCGGTCGCCGCTGTCATGCCGGCCATAATGACGAAAGTCGCCCGGTACTGGATATGCACAGGCTGATCCCGAAACGCGAAGCGCAGAAGCGAGTCACTATGACGGGCTTTTTCGCCATAATATATTCGCCATATAAATTTGTTAATTGTAAAGTAAAATGTAAACAATTTTTGTATAATATTACCTTCACTTTATAATGTCCCTTTATTAAAGCATGGTATGTGGTCCCGGTAAAAGAAAAGCTATTTATTGCCGTTAATCCTCTGTTAAATTCTGCATTATCTGTCAAAACCTGTACACTGCCATTTTGAATTGAAGAGATATCAAAAGGATCGTTGTAATGAATATTACCTGGTAATTGACCTGTGTGATAAGCTAAGCAAAGCTGAAACGAATGCGTAAAAAAGTTATTGATATAAAAAAAGTCTCAAAGTGATTATATCTTAGCAAAAGTAGTATCCTTAAAATTCAACCAAAAAAACTGAAATTTAGTTAGATTTAGATAAAATTGATACCAGAACAAAAACGAGATTCATTATCATCAAATTGCAATAATCTGACACGGAATTAAGTTTAAAAGAGATATATGATAAAGTCTACTATATAGTGAGAAATAGTATATTGAATAATTAACACCTTTGTGAGTGAGCATAACCCTGAGGCGGCTTCACTATTACCCATATTAGATTTCACACTTCCAACTTTAATAGGATGTTTTCTTCCGTAAACTTGTCCAAGCGCTTCCAACTCGTTACTATCTGCTTCAGCAATACCTACATAATTAGTATTTTTAATGCAAATCTTAACAAGTTTATGCACCATACAGTGTATCAAAAGTGTAACAATACTGTTATTATTATACAGAGGAGATTTGTAATAATAAACCTCACTACATATTATATATTACACTATAAAACAAAAAATCTTTCACCGCGTTTCTATGTCTGTCTGATTTTTTTTCAGAGGTATTTACGAGAAAAGTTTAGTTACATAATTTGTCAAGACTTTTTGTAAATTCGTTGAAATATAACGATAACTGGTGGATGTGTCCTGCCTGTCCCTTTGAGATATAACAAAACAATTAAGATAAGAAACCACGCAGAAGAAGTCGCAGGGAATTTACTAATAACTGTTTATTCCATGGTCGTACATTGGCATTAAAATTCTATAACCATTATGACATTAGAGATAAGCATTTGACATAATTTCAATTCAAATTAAGCGTCTTAAATGATATGCTGTCCTAATAATGAGAGTTCATTTCCAAGTGCTATTGTATCTTATTAATTTCAGGGTGTTTTTACTATGATGCTATAGTCTTATTCAGTTCTATTAGATCTAAAATCTATAGTCTTGTATAGTAATAGCTTCAATATTGCTTTCAGCTTCAGACTTCTTATTACCTTTAGTGCCATTAATGAAAGGTAACCAATGTCAAAATCTCGTGTAATTATATTATTAATTGAGATTCAACTCACCTACACCAGAACCTTCAACGTACTCCACATCATTGGGATCTACACCGACTGTTGTGTAAAAGCTTTCAAGATACTCCTTAATACAATCAACTTTGCGTATAGGTAAAAATCTTTCAGTAGGCGGTAACTTGTAACATCCTTGAACGTTGAAGATCTCACAATAAATTCTGCAAATTACAAATCGTTCTGCATCTACAATTTTGGTTTTAGGCTAAAACAAGCTATTTCTAGCTAAATTCAATACAAATATACGTAATTTTTTTCAATTTTAATTCACCATTTTAACATGAAAATGTGGTAATAGAAAAATTCTGCAATAATTGGTATTTGAATTGAACTTATATCAAAGCAAATCCGCAGAAGGTTATTTAACCTTCAATATAACATAGTGGTTAACAATTTTAATAAAGTGTACCAATGTAAATAATCAGAACATGAAATACGAGTTCGGAGTATTTGAATACATTGATAGGTTATGAATGTACATTTTAATTGTGATTCATTACTCAAAGTGTATGTTACAGATACGCATTGGATAGTCTCTGTTACTTGTAATTATGAACAAGGATGATATAATACATCGTACGCTTAAGGTAACATTGATCCGCATTGCAACTAAAAGTAAAATAATTAGTAAAAGGTACGTTGTACTGGAACACCAAGAATTGAAATTCATATATCTCTATTAATGTACGTAATTTGAATTATATTATTTTTTTGGTCCCTGTAGCGGCAATTTGGTTTTATTTACTGCCCTTTCGTCTACATAACTTAGTAACCATAGTAATGTATAAGAATATTGTGTCGAGTTCAGTGGGCACTAGTTAAATTGTGAAACATTAAAAATTGCTTAGACAGATATAAAGCTTTACATCTTGATTAATATTTATGCAAGTATTTCAAAACGTCAGCTCATTCATTGTTTACAATTCAACATTATAATTATTAACAGTAATTTCGAAGATAGAAGGGGTTTTTATAATAAGATATTAGACCAGAAATGTATTACTTATTGTCAATATGGGCATATTATATCATTATCTATCTTTAAGTCATTTTTCATTCGTTCTTTATACAGTGTAAGTGAGCTCTGACATAGTTATATGATAGCTTATGGTTCTCAATTTGTTGCTGGTGATAAAAACCTCATTTAATACACTGTTAGTATTTATATATCTAATGTATACGTTACATGTCACTATAAATGGCGTGCGTGTCGAACTTAGAATTCTTTTAAAGAGCATTTCTATAATTGTAAATTGTCTCACAATTTTATATTCCTTTAAAATAATCAAAAAAATTAGCATGCGGAGCAGGTATAGCTCATATTTAATAAATAAGTATGTAAATTTTATAAATTACCTTTTTGCGTGTTTAGCTTTTTGAAGAAAGAAAACGTTAACAGCATCAGATCTTACATAACCATCACCATTCTTATCGAAACATTTTGTCTTCCCGTCTAAACATAATAATCCTAATCTAAAAAACAGAATGGCTTCGACATTAATTATAGATAAATTGTCTTCGTACGTGTTAAAGATATGTTTCAAGCTGAAAGATTTGATTATAGACTCACGAAAATCTTTTTTTAGAAACTTTAAAAGTAAAATAAATAAGTATGTGTTGATAATAGTCTGAAATATAAACACTATTATATAAGGCGAGGTCGTATAATATAATAGGAAGGCCACGGCTGTAGTGGACGTCGCAGTTAATGCTATTGATATTTTTGCATACTTTAAGGGTATTATTCGCTTTAATGTAACTCAACAACATTGTAAACAATATAAATAAAGAACTTCTATTTATATTTTACACCACTTACAATACACAGCAGTTTGCAAAATTATGCAAAATAATAATACTCTTATTTAAGATATTAAAATGTTAGATATACTGCAAATCGTAATGTAACAACTATTATTACATACTAATGTAATTGCCAAAACACTACCATACACCAACAAATATAACTGGGTGGTAGGACATGACAATTTTGTCAACCATTTTGGAAGCCGTGATGGCTTAGTAAGCTTAGTTGATAGCGTATTTGAACACAGCATCGATGTGCCTAGGTTCGAATCCTTGCAGTTGCAATTGTATCCTCATTTGAATCGGAGCTTCCGGTGAAGCAATACATCGTGATTAAACCATAGTATGATGGCGCGGCTTTTTCCAAATCGCACTGGATAGCAACCACTCTCAAGCCAAAAATGTATAGCCAAGCATCTATTGGTTTGTTCCGGTAGTTGCACTTGGTAGCCAGTCTCATCTAGGCTTAGTGCGTTTTACCATATTAGACTTCGTCGTCATACAACGTTAGATGAGTTTGTGGATAAATGCTAAAGCTTGTATAGTATAAGAAATGTTTAACACATTTCACAGTGCTAAGCTAATACGTAACGCGTTTCAAGATCAGTTTATGGAACCAACAGCAGCTAAGGGTCCTACAAAGGAGCACCGGAACGAATGTAAGTGATGTATCTCTTTAGTCGGATAAACTGCACTTGGATTATATTGTACCTATCATATATGCATAGTGCCGTCATTGTGTTTCACTGTTCTGACTAAAGAATCTCTTTTGTCGCGTACTGTGGTTATAAACAATTAATGCATTGTAACATTGTAACAATTAATGCAATTGCCATACATGCAATCCTATTACAAAGACTCGCTTAGATTTATTGCGATTTATAAATTGCCAGCATATAGGTTGTATAACAACAATAGATGTTTAACGTTAAAGTTCATCCCATATATCAGAACTTATTCAAACTGTACTTATTAATCTACTTATATTAAAAATCGAATAAAAGGGAAAAAACATATACCTCCGCAAGCTAATTGAGATAGCAGGGTGATTGCAAAAATTAGCACCTCCAACTATAGCCGCTTCACACTCCCCAGAGTTTATGCTGCGGTAAGCGTGTTGTAAACAAGCCAGCGCACTAGCACAACCTAGGTCAGTTGCATATGAAGGTGCATTACTATCCATCCAGTAAGAGATCCGGTTTGCAAACATAGCTTTGACGACACTGAAGTAAGTACATCATACTATTAGATTCATTAAACATTTGCTTTTAGAATTGGCCAAAATCTACTAGTTGCGAATTATAATAGGCTTTTTACAATATAATCATTACTGTTCTTACTTAAAAGCCTTTAACTTTTCTTCAACAATATTATGTAAACCTTGGATCTGTTATCTATCCTATCATGAAAGCTATTTCTCATTCTTACTTATCAGGTGATGCAATTTTTTCTTCCTATTTCGTACCTTAACAAACGTGTATGTCACTTTTAAACAATTAACCTATAGATTTGATTACAATCTTCTAACATACTGTTAGGTTTAATTAAGGTCAAACTTCAAATCACAAATCTGTTAAGTAGAAAACTTAACCTTCATGAAGTAGACAATTGATTGTAAATTCAATTTCATCTTAATCCCACACTGGGTTATAAGTTCGCATTATCTACAGCTTGTTTCCCGTACATTATGTACCCTTGGGATAATTATTTACATATTATATATGTGTTAATGCATTTTCTTAAATTAGTATAGGAAAAGAAGATATTATAAGTAGGTAATAACTTGTATATAGTAAAAACTGACTTATCTACATTAAGGGAAAATAGATACATATTAATAGTTTAAAAAGTTACCCAGCCAGAGTGAAACCAGCGCTATCTATTTCTTCATAAATGACCATACTTTCTGATCCAGTAATTGCCGACGCAATATACATCCCAACCTTTGTTTTCTTCAATGATACTGGATTAACACCTGGTAATTTAAAGTTGTTTAGAAAATAATTAAAATTATTAAATTAGAAAATTGTAGTAGAAATTTGCTTACTGTTGGCCTGTAATGATCTCAATAAATAGGTCATGAAAAGCGTGAAAATAGCATACAATTAGGTAATTACTACTGTACTAGCAAATTCTAATTTATAACATACGTACTATTTACATAATTAATTGTCATTAACAATTGTTATAATGTGAAAAATTAAGAGTCCCATTTGCGAATCGTCAACAGATCTGCTCAACTACTTAGTCCAGCCTAGTAGTACGTACGTATCTATTGAGTCTAAATTTAGCTGTTCAAAAAACGGACACATCTGCCACTTTTTGTAATATTCAGTTTGAAATATATTTGGAAACAGCAGAAAAAGTGTATCTAATAACATCTTCTATTTACCTATGAGTTTCTGTCATTAAATTATACTTTTCCTATTTTAGTTTTGGCAACCAATCTTCCAGTAAATTATTACTGCTCATGTCGACTAGATAATGATATTAGAAGTTTCTTGCGACCATTTCAATTAACTAACAAGATGGTGGCCGTATTTTTAGAACTCTTGTTAGAACCTATTACTTCTTAACTTCACTGTCACGGGTGCTATTTTCATTTTTTTATAGAATTGTCTCTGTATACTAAATAATTTCACAATTTACTAGTAGATTTATTTATTATTATTATTGTTCTTCTATTCTGCAGACTCTTAGTTCGCACCTTTTTTTGCTTATGTGTAGTGTTTTGCATACGTAAAAAATCGTATCCGTGAGCGTATTTTTTTTATTAGTAATTTATTAAATATTAACTGTTCAATTATTATTAACTATTTTTGGTTTAATGACGTTATTGTTTTTATAGCGCTTGCATTTCCCTTCTTTTTGGCCATTTTTAGGTTGTAATCCACAATATCCCGTGCCGGAGCGTCCACGGCCCGATGGATGAACCTACTTATCTATCTTATCTATCTCAATCTCTCTAGTAGTTTTCCTTTTAATTTTAATGTGTGTAAGAATCATTCTTTTAATAGTTACAACTTACCCGCATCATAAATAGCGCTATATACGTGCTCCAGAAGTTTCCTACTCATTGGTTCCATTACGTTCGCTTGCTTATACGGAACCCTGAAGAATTGGGCATCAAATTTATCCATATCTTTAATTGTTCCCATATGCTCTGGAAGGTCTGGATGTTTGAATACCCATCGAGATTTTAAATCTCCAACCATATTCACCTATAATTCATTTATCTTATCTATTTATTTCGCTTATGACTAACATAGGTCTTTAACAGTTGAATAGGTCATTAATGTACGATGATTAGACAAGTGACACATAATAATATAATGCATTATTATGACATAATTTTTCGAAGAATAAGAGAACACTTCTTAAGGCGCGTTGAGCGGTATTTTTTGCAGGAGGTAAAGTTATGATGTCGCGTCATGACATGATATGACATATGTTAGTAAAGCGTGACCCAGCGTATTGCGTTTTCGCGGCTTGCTTCATATTAGCGACGCGTAATATAGAGCGTCCTGTAGTGTACATCTAATATTGACGTTTGGTATTGATTGAAAATATGTATAATTATTGTTCGGAGTTCCAATAGATGTGAAAACCAGACCAGATAAATGTTAATAACTTCAATGTACAAATTATGATATTTAAATAATTCATTTCAAAATTCAAACACAGGCATTTTTTGTTTTGAGTTTTCACTTCTGTCGACAGTCGTTATGACTTCCTCGAATTTTTTATTGTTATTGATGATAAAAGTGGCTAATTGGTGTTATTAGGTAAGATGAGCAAAAAAAACAAATTATACGAAACAATAGGTGCCAAACCAATAAATAGGTGTTAAAGAATAGCACTTCAAGTTTCTCTCATTAGATTCATAATATTTAAAAAAAGAATGTATTCTATAATTATGTTTTTTTTTTGTACATATTACTGAATTAATAATTAGCAATCACAGAACGACGTGGGAGGGTACGCGTCTCCAGAGACTTACAAAGGCAAACAATACCGGGAAGAACAAAAAGTCCGTAATTCTTATCTATATCGTACTGTCGAGATGTGGAATTGTCTCCCGGCTCGTGTGTTCCCTTCTTCTTATGATATCGGGTCTTTGAAACTAGGCATGAAAAGGCACTATTGCAGGCTGTTATGCTTGTACAGCCAACAAGCTGCAATATGCTTTGTGTAACGCCGCTGGAAGCAGTGCCAAACCCCTCATAGAGAGCGTGAGCTGTAAGGCGCTTCCCGTGAAAGGTCGCTTGGTTTCAATGACGACACGACCTCCTTAGAGGTCAACGTAAACGTTGGGTGGATTTGGGAAAGCTTGCCTCCTACGTTCGTCCTTAAGCCGGACCAAGGGGAGATGGGTCGGGGTGCCGTTTCTCCATTGCATTGGTTCGGCCGTCCTGGAGACAGTGTAATCGTTCCAGGCTGCCACTTTTCAGCAGGACGCTCAGAATCATTCTGGGCCAGCCTCCGGGGCGAGTTGTGGAGGGCTTCGTCATCCCTTGTCCCCATCATGTTGGTAGTGGGCACTCATGGAGTTTTAGTCCATTGGAGTCGGACATAACTCACTCTCATCCCCGGGAGGGTGATATATCCATTAAGGATTACCCAATTAAAAAAAAAATGTCGGTATGTATGAGTTTAAAATTTCAGCAAAAATTTAATGAATTAATCTACACGTCTAATAAATACAGGAATAATATATCTAGTTTAAAAAGGTCACCTAAATATTAATATAAACATCTTCTTACTCATCATTAGGTCCTGTCTATCACGTTACCCATTTGTCGAAATACATGCTATTAGGGCAAGTAACTCGACAAATGTAAATCTATTAACTATAGATAATTCGTGAGCCAAAACTGTCTGCTCAAAGTACTATTACAAAGTCTGCTATGTTAATTGTTACCAAATTATGTTACTGAAAGCTTAAAACCCAATTGGAACATAGTTTGTTACGAACAATATATTTCACTTTACGTTATGGACTCCGCAGTTACGCCAGTAATGTTTTAGCTTCTGTAATAAATTCAATAAAATAGTTTATTGAGTTTAATTTAAAGTTATATCGCTTTGTATGTTGAGGAGTTGATTCACAAAAAGCATAACTTACATTTTATTATATATACTGTTATGTAATACTAGCTTCTGCCCGCGAATTCGTCCGCGTGGAATAATAAGTTTGGACTAACTAACATGTATCGGAAGCTCGCAACAGGAAAAAAAGAGATTTTGAAACATTCTTCATTGGTTCTCCGCTTTTATTGTTCTTAGCTGATGATATAAAGCCTATAGCTTTGCTCGATAAACGAGCTATCTAACACTGAAAGAATTTTTCAAATCGGAGTGGAATCTTGCATATGTCTATATAAACTGTAATTTCCTATTTCCTATAGTTATTTTATATCCTTGAGGGTAAAACTGTTACAAACTTTGAATGTCATATTTATTTATATTATTTACATCGATACAACAGCCTAAAAAATATGTTTCAAGATTTTAGCTCTAAAAATGATGATACTTCCATACAACTTATCGTACCCCTTTCAATTTCTTGCATCCCTTTTTTTCGCATTAAAGAGTAGTCTGTCTTTCCTTAGGCTCTAAGCCTATCTGTCTACTAAATTTAATTTAAATCGGTTCGGTAGTTTTCGCGAGAAAGCGCGACAGACAATCAGAAAGACTGAGTTTCTTTCGCATTTATAATATAAGTGTAGCGGCGATTTCTAAAATAATAACTATTTCGATCGGCTCTGGCCATCTCAGTCCCCCCCCCCTTACGCGGGGAAGGAGGTAACTGTTCGGTGCATATGGACCCTTCAGTGGTCTCCTCGCGACTCGTAAATACGAGCCTGTCATTTGGTTTAAACACTCTGCGTGGTTGGTTATCTGTGTTGATTATTGGTTTATTTGATTTTAGTCGTCCTCACTGTCGGATTGAACGACTAGGTTTCTAGGCGACGGTTTGGTTCGGCGATCTGGCGGTTGCGCGTGGAGCGGCGCGATCCCTCTGATGAGGGGGAAGCTGGTTGCGTCAGCTCGCCTGAACATGGCTGTCGTCAGCCTCGATATGAAGGTGTCAATTTCTTCCCATTTCAGGTCTCTTTTAATTGTCTCGTTCCTAACGTATCTAGGTGCTCCAACAATCGTCCTCAAACTGAGACGTTCGTGGATACGTAGGCGTTCCCTCTGGAAATTGGAGGTGTAGGCGTACCATGCCGGTGCCGCATATATTAGGCGAGTCCTTATGTACGATTTGTAAATTGCTAGCTTCGCTCTTAGGGGTAATCTAGACGCTAGTACAGGGCGGAGCATAGCTCTCGCGGCTTTCACACGTCCTGTGAAATAGTCAACGTGTTTAACAAAACTAAGTTTGGCATCTAAGTGGCCTCCCAGGTATTTGGCGTGCCTCAGCCATGGTACGCTCTGACCCTGTAGGAGTAGTGGCGGCGGATACGGGCTTGCGCCTGTGATGAGTGCATGTGTTTTGGCGACATTGACCTTCACTCTCCACCGATCTAGCCAGTCCGACAGAGCCGCTAAAGTCGGACGCAGATAATCTGCGGCGCATTTTTTGTTCGCAGAGAACGCAAAATACGCCGCATCATTCGCGAACAACGCAAGCTCTGCCCGGCCGACCCGGGGAATGTCGTCGGTATATCGCGCATAAAGCACAGGCGAGAGGCAACTGCCCTGGGGTACCCCAGCGCGTACCTGGCGTTCCGTAAAGGATACCCCCTCGACCGCCACTACCACTCGGCGGTCTCTCAGGTAGGAATCTACCAAGCGTAATATTTTCCTGGGTAGGGGAGACGTCGACAGCTTGTACAGCAGGCCCTCATGTCATACGCTATCGAACACCTTCTTCATATCTAGGAAAACCGCTGCGAAATAATGCTTTCTATTGGCGCTATCGGACATCTGGTGTATGACTCTACAGAGTTGTAGAGTCGTCGAGTGCTGCGTGTGAAACCCAAACTGCTCGTCTCTGGGTGGTAGGTGAGGCGTTAGATGTCGCAGTAACAGTTTTTCGAACACCTTCGACGCGGTGCTCAGCAGCGTTATTGGGCGATAGCTGTCAGGCTTCCTCACGTCCTTGCCCGGCTTGGGCAGCATAATGACGCGTCCTGTTTTCCAGATGGTAGGGAAATGACCCGAGCGGAATATTCCGGTGTACAGGCGGGCCAGTGCGGCGACGGTGTTAGCTGGTAGATGGCGCAGCGCTGCATTAGTGATCCTGTCCACACCGGGAGCTTTTTTAGGCTTCAGAGTCCTGATTGTTTTTAGGACCTGACTTGGAGAGACGAATACCAGCTCTTCGTCTTGCTGAGTTGTCCCTTCGACAATTGCTCGGATATGTGTGGTCACCATACTCTCGTGCTCTCGATCGACGACTTGGTTGGGAGCAAATTGGCTCTCCAGGTGGTCGGCAAAGATCTCCGCACGTTCGTTTGCACGAAAGTGAAGTTGACCACTGGCATCTTATATGAGCTTGAAGGGCTGTTTTTCAGCGGTTAATTGTCTACATAGACGGTGGATAGAGGGCATATCCTCGTCCATGGACTCCAAATGACGTTCTCATGCCTCTGAAGCGTGGTCGTCTAAGGCGCTCTTGATACGCTCAGCTAGACTGTTAAGTCTAGTTTTCTGGAGTGGGCATCGAGTGATCTGCCATCGTCGGCGCAGCGCCCTCTTTTCCGCTGTAACTGTACTGATTCGTGCGGGCAGTTGGCATTGCCTTCCGCCCGCGCGACCGGTTTGCGACGATGTTATGGTCGTAGCGTTATAGAGGGCGCTACTGATACAATCGCAGAATTCTGTTGCCAATCTCTCTACATCCTCGGCCGTTGAGGTGGGATACGACCGAGTATTGACGCTGAGAGACTGCGAATTTCGACCAGTCTATTCTTGCGTATTTTGGTGGCGTCGGTGTGCGAATCGGTTGCAAATCGATTGTAAGCAATACTAGTCAGTGGTCCGACGGAAGTTCCGGTAACACCTCTTCAGTCGAGGGAGTCATACGTCCTTTGTACTCGGTAATGTCGAGTACTTCTTCCGATGAGTGACTGTAGTGGGTGGGTTGGTCTGGCCCAATCACGTTGTAATCGTGCGCCACCGAGTCCTCGTACAAGCATCTCCCTTGAGGGCAGGTCCATGTAGAATTCCACCATACGCATTTGGAAGTAAGATCCCCCGCGATGATGGTCGGGCAATCGTCATCCATCAGGCTTCTTAGCTCCGAGATAACCCACGGAACATTAGGAGGCTTATAAGCAGCAAATATTTTCATCTCCTGTTCACCCACGGAGATTAATATCCCTAGGGCTTGGAAGGAAGTCTTGGCTGAATGCGGAATCATTTGGTGGACGATGTTACGCTTTACAAGGATCGTTAGTCCCCTCATCACTCTCCCTGTTGCGTTCACTTCATCCTTCCTATATGTAAGATATCCAGGAATGGTAAATGATTCCCCTTCCTTGAGATGTGTTTCGGAAATAAGCATCATATCCACCTTCTTATCTCGCAGGAAATGGCCGACCATCCTTCTTTTCCCGGAGAGGGTGCTCACGTTCCAATGTACAATTTTGAGTGTGTTAGTCATCGAAAAGCTTCATTAGTGTTAACTTCCTTCGGCAGTACTCTTACAGTTCCGGGTGTTCTAGCGCGATCTCAACTAGCAACTCACGTGCCGATAGTAATGACTTATCCCTTCTCTCTAACCCGGCCGATTGTGCAATTACTTTCGGTGGGGGAGGAGCGGGGGCGGTGCTCTTATTTTGAGCTTTCTTTTTGCTCCGTCTCCTATTCGCAGAAATAGTTTGATTTCTCTGCGTGGCATCGTTAGCAGGGGCCATAAGTGTATTGGTCGCTGTCTCCTGGACCATTACAGGTGCGGGGGTGGAGTCTTATGTCCTCCTTCCCGTTCTGCCGGAGCGGGCGACGGTTCCCGCGCTCTTGTTGCGGCTTTCTTGCCTAAACACTGGGCACTGCGCGGCGTTGTTGGCCGTGTGAGGGCCGCCACAGTTCGCACAAGTGGTGGGCTCCTCTCTCGGGCGTTGGCACTCGTGGGCGGGGTGGGACACCCCGCAGCGAACGCAGGCGATGGGCCGGTGGCAGTTGATTGAGGAGTGGCGGAATTGTTGGCACCGGTGGCACTGCGACGGTCCCTTCTTGCCTCGCCACGCCTCAATCTTGATTCCTGGCATATTGCATAAAACATTGACATTGTAAATATCGGGTATTCAGTTAGGCGTCCTTTGTAAGACACAGTGGAAGAGGTACCCAGGTCTCCCACCTTTCCCCTTGATGTGCCTGACGTAATCTGGCTCAAAGTTCAAGTCTCTGAGGACTTGCATAATATGTTCAGGGTCTGTGTCGGCTATCAGGTCTCTAATGGCCACTTTGAGGCTTCTTTCTGCCGGTAGAGAGTAGGAGAACCTGGAGATGTTCTCCTCCCTCTCTATTTGCGTAATGTAAGCCTGGATTACCCTATACTCGTCTCCGTCTTCCGGGGTAAATCTTACTCCCGGCCCGCTACGACCCAGCTTCTCCGTGAGTTTTCTGAAGTGTAATACCCAGTTTGGAAGCCGCTCTACAATAAGCGGCGGGTATCTCGGTCGCTTTTGTGGCGGTTGCGAAGCGCTCGTCGCGTCCGCGGGCTGCGGGTGCGGTGCAATGTTTACATTTTCCATGTTTACATTGTTGTTTGTCGGGATCTCCGGTAGAGGTCGCTCTTCCGGTATAGCGGCAGTCGTTGTTCTCGGCGGTCGGGTAACGGGTTTTGGCACCGGCCCGGCTGCCGTCGTGGCTGCGTACATCGGTTTGTAGGCGATGCTTCTCTGCATGAGCGATATACGCTCCGTATTGTGAGGCGTCGTAGTGCGTTTCGCCGTTTCTGTAGTAACGGCTGGACGACTCATTGGTTTTGCCGTGGTTCTTACTTGCGCCGATGGTGGCGCTCGAGTAGCAGCTCTCTGGGGCTGCGGCTGTTGAGCCATTACTCGCGAAGTTGATGCTCGCGGCTCTGTCTCACGTTCCGGGGAATCGGCAGTGTATGGGCGTTTAGCCCGGCTTCCTTCCTTGCTGTCGCCGGAATCGCGCCCTCTGCGATCTGCCCTACCGACAGGACTCCTTCCGGGTTGTACAATTGTACCTGGCTCTCAGTTGGCTTGAGGAAGTGCTCGGAGACACGCTCTAACTCTCCAACCATGTCAGGTGTCAATTGTGGGCGTCCTTGCATAACACCCAGGAAGCTCTGAAACATTCTCAGCATCATCATGAGGTTATCCAATAGTTGTCCCTCGTATGCACACAACGTTTGACTGAAGATGTCAATATTGTGTACATCCTGTTGTGATAATTTTGGCTGCATACGCGGGTCACGCGGGGGTGAACGACGCGTGGGAGAACGGCGCGTGGGGCTAGGGTTCCTTAGGCCGTGTCTCGTTCGAGTCTCAGTGTATTCCGTGGGGCGGCGCTGGGGTGTCGTGAAGTCGTCCTCTGATTGGTTCAGAGAACGACTTTTTAGAGATCCGTATGACGAAGATCGGTCGAGGTTTTGCGATCTTTCTCCGGTAGAGGCGCTTCTGGTTGATATTCGGGCATCAGCGTGGTCCAGTGGGGGTAGCCAAGTCGTCAGGTTGTCATCTGATTGGCCCTGAGAAGGGCCTTTTGGGGTTCCGCGTGCTGACATGCGGTCAGCAGACGGTGGCGACGCTAGTGCGGCACGCCTCGCGCAGTAAGAGTGCGCATGCGCGATCCCGAGCGAGATGGAAACTTCTCGCGACGCGATCACTGCACCCCCTCACTCGCACGCGTAGGAGGAGTGGGCGCTCCAATTTCAATCGCTATGATGACGATACTATGATCTAGAAGGGTGGGCACATACTACCGGTGGCAACGAGTCTTACACCGCTGATTCTCTCACCAATAACAGGGCAAAGAACAATCTCACTCACCTGATAATGATCTAAGGCCCAGACCGTGAAGCTCGAGCACGTGTCCGTCGCAGCGCCATCAACGAGACACATATGAATGTATTAGCCGTTTAATATTGTTTAGCACGTCACTATACACTTCGTATGTCCACACATAAACGTTCAATAACATGAGCCGCGCAGCAACACAATGTACTGTTATTTGAATACTAATTTTGGAACATACGTTATATGAAAACAACAATCAACAGCGGCGAACTTTCAAACTTTCATGTGGCTTAGTAGTACCGATGTCAAGCAAACAGCAACTAACTGCCGCATATAATTTTTGTTATATCGGCGACAATGCAGCGCTAATAATTCAAGCGCACTGATTGGATTGTGAAAAGCCCATTACCCGATTGCTGTTTGATGATACATCAGTAAATCGGCCCAAACAATAAGACAGTAGTATATATATATATATATAGTTTATATTTTATTGTGTTTCTGTTCAATTTCCCGGAATTTTATTTACCGACCTTACGCCTACATAACTCAGTAACCATAAAATCGTACGAGAATACTGCGCCCAGGATGGCAAATTCTAATTGCTAAATATTAAAGCTGCTTAAGGATATAGTTAAAAATTTTTATATCTAAATTTATATTCGTGTGAAAACTTGAACTCTTTCTGTATTTTTAATTAGCAAAATAATTATCGACTCATTGTTTACAATTCAATAGTATAATTCGTAGTTACTATTAGTAGGTGTTTCTAACAACGTTTTGGATTATAAAAACTTTACCTTAATAGTTAGTAATAATAGTTCTGATATAGAACTAACTTTTGTGAAACAGACAACAGATAAATTATCAAATATATGTTAACTTAACAAGTTTACATAGACAGCAAGCGGCTAGTTTTTGTATAGTGACAAAAACTTTATTACAATAACATTTTAAAGGACATATTAACAGAAAATGCTTAATTTCTTTAATTTTTTATTTGAAGTTTCTTATATAGTGTGAGTTTTGATGGGATTATATAGTGGGTTAAAGTTTTAATATGTTGTTGATGGTACATCCCATTCGGCACATTTAGTATTTACGTATCTAATATATGAAATGCAATGCAATGCTTATTTTTCGATCGTATCTTACGAGCTTCCATGTCGTTTATCTGGTTATATACCTTTGTTAAGTTAATGCTTACACTAGCGCGAAGATTATAGGCATAATTTAATTAATTTAATATGAGTATTGATAGATTTATAGGTTTAAAAAGTAAACTCAATCTAATTTAACGAGATATAATTCAAAGAACATTTAGTGAGTACAATCCAATGATGCAGTACATTACGGAAGGGCAAATACAAAATTGACATTGACAGTAGTGACATTAATGACAGTACATTATTAGAGTACGTTCCACTAGAAACTCACAACGCTCACGCTCATGACCGCGAGTTTTCCCGTTCCACTAGCCCGCGAGCGTTACGATCGTAAAAGCTAGTGGAACGCATTTGTGGGCGTTTTGAGCGTTCAGATAAATTATAAAAATGGCGATCTAGAAAAAATAAAACAAAAACTTTGAGAGGTTAAGTTACACTTTGTAAGTCTTAACAGTAAATTCATATAATTATGAAATTCATTTAAGTATATTAAAGAAACAATGTATAATTCAATTTTTTTATTTTAATTATCATAAAAACATATAAAATGACCTTATTGGTTAAATGAAAAATATTAAATTACCATGAAATGATTATAAATTAATTTTTAAATTGAATTTTAGAATTCACAACATTTTTCAAAAGAAGTAAAATTATCAAAACTTTATTAACGTATTTCATTTACGTATTTCAATACAATATGTTATTTAATATAAATATCCGTATCAAGTAATGACATTTTCACGGTTGCCATCTTTATTGAGAATCCCGCCAATTTTGACAACGCTCACGTCGACCCACGTCCAGACATGGGGCGTCGTGAGCTTCGCGTAAGCGTATGTTATGACGTCATCGATGACGTTTTCGCCACGACCGCAACGCTCGTGGTTGTCTAGTGGAACGGCGAAAAGGGCGTTGTGAGTGTTGTGAGCGTCTACCGGAACGCGCCCTTAGAGATCCAGTTATACAAAATAGCAGGGTATGCTACAAACGATCATTATTGGTGACCTACTTTATTTATAGCATTGTGTTTACATATATAGCTCTAACAAGTATTGCCCGTGTCATAATCTATAAGTGTAGTCAGTTAAAAGAGTGTTACTGTAATTCTACATCTTATATTCAAATAGTACATCCTATCCCAAATAATCGTTTGGGAATAACATAAATACTGGCCCTGTCTGCGGTGGCAAACGACTAGATTGATAGTGTGAGCAGCGCCGAAATGACATCTCCAGCCATAAGCTATTGTTGTAGTCCAACATCGTATTATAGTATTTACTTTAATTTGTATTTTATGTAACAAAATCAGTAATAAATTGCATTAATTTTCAAATTAACTTTTGTCCTCACTATTTCACTAATTGTTATCCTCGGTACTGCTAAAAAATTAAGAACTGCCAACAAAAGGGAAAACCAAAATAATGAAACAACTGTGCTATTTTTGAAATTTTTTAATTTATTATCATATATATACGTGAAGCCAAAACTTTGTACCATATTATAAGCAAATTGCGAAAACGGATGAACTTGGAATTTAACTTAGCACAGTTAAAGTTTATATGCAGAAGAAGTGAGGAAAGCTATTTTTGTATATAAATTACAAGTATATTAAATTAATTAAAATATACATTACTCACCCTAATGTTTGAATATTACAAAATATATACACAAATATAAATGATAAAGACCTATTGACAGCTTTCATTTTATTCTTACATTCCAATCAGCACCTTTTCAATATTTTTAACATGACTGACGTTGCATGTCTTATATCTCCTTGAAAATCAACTGGTAAAATTATAGGTTAATTTAATATAATATATAAATTATTAATAATTGACAAATAATTTGTCTTTATTAAATTTATAGAATCACTGAAATAATTATAATTGTATTGAGTGTCATTGTTGACCAAAATTTTTAGGATATAAGACTGATTTCACTTCATATCACTTTACTTTATATTGTCGTAAGAGTAAAGCAATATTACTAAAATCAAACTCAATATTTTAATGTTTAGTATTTTTTATGGTGAACTCACTTCAAACGATGATCCAATAAAAGAAATGAGTCAAATTTGATTCCTCAAGAAAGTAATCCATGACTTAGATCACTGCGAGTATAATAATGAAGTTCAACTTGATGTAGCAATTATTTAGTGCAGTTCATGATGAATTTTGAACGAAAATGAATTTTAAATAGTTAATGGTAATTTAAAAACGTCTTTGTTTTGGATTCATCATTTGATTCTATTGTGTATTCATTACTTTTCCAAACGATGATACTGGGCATATCACTATTCCTCATAATGAATAGACTACATTTAATTAAATATAACCCAGAAATACCACCCACCCACCCATGGTGTCGTGTAAAATTAATTGAAAATTGTGTCAAGAGTTGCAATAAATTGCTTTATTTTCGTAAAATTATGTTTGCTTAGAATTTGAGGGCCTTACCAGCTCATGTAAACGCCTGTTTTTTTTCACATTTATAATTAAATTCAATTATCATTTACACATACAATTTTTTAATATCTGTGTTATTACAAAAAAATGTGGCAAATAACTGAGTAGCCATGATGAAAACCTTTGATTATAAAAGTAAACCGTTTGACAAAAGAACCCTAATAAAGTTAAATATTTAATAAAACGATGAACTATGGTTGAATTTTGACCACTTATCGCCCACTAGTAGTATAAATTATTTAAATTTCATAATTTGTATACATATTGAAATTAGTTACATTAGTTTGATTTTCTCATCTATTCGCACTCTGAGCAATGATTGTATATTTTTATACGTTTGATTCATTAAGAAACTGTTTCTTAATGAATCAAACGTATGATAGACTGCATAAACTCAATACAAAATATCAATATTACATATACACAGGTCGCTACTTATTAAACCCATAAGTTTTCCCCTACCAAAAGTCGAAGTATTCACTTTAAAAACAATATATTAAATCATCTATTTACTTACTTTATTATACAGATTATCCATAAATTCAACAACATTGTTAGAGTTTGGGAATACACCTGATATTCCACTAATTACAACTTCTTCACCAGTGATACTGGAGCTTCGATCACCGTGTTCATTTGACAACATTATTGCAAGTTCAGTTGTTACAGAGCCATTTTTTCATTATATATAATCTACATGCGCTTTAATTTATTTATAAAGAGCAAATTATAGTTAAAGGTCAATGAATTGATATTGATCTTTAATCCCTTAACAATAGCTACTTACCTATGCCATTGATTGACAATGAAACAAATGTTAAACTAGTCGAATCGAAGATACTTTTTTTTTATTTATTGACTCATAATAATAATATATTATATAAATTATTATATAACTGAATAAATTGTTGACATATGGCAATATAATATTGTTACATAAGTGGTAACACTGTCTTCCTGTTGAAATGTGTCAAGGTGTGCATTCATACTTGGTACGAGTACGTTGTCGTTTTTTCTTTTTTTTCTATCTCAAAGGGCAGCAAGTAGGCAGACGACCCACCTGATGGTAAATGGTTAACTATTGACCTATGGGCAACTGCAACACCAAGGTTATCACTATTGTGTTGCCAACCTTGAAGAACGCGTTTCAGTCCCTTCTTGAAGAGCCTCATATCATAACACTAAGGAAAAACAGTCCTAGGTAACTCATGCCACAACGCTAGTGTACGCATAACGAAGGTTCGAGAAAATCTGCCAGTGATCGCCGTTTTGATAGCTTTTAAGGCGTGAGCAGCCAGCCAGCGGCGGGTGATGCGAGTTTGAAAAGATGAAGAAGGCACAATACTAAAGAGTCCCTCAGAATCCTCTACATTATACATGCGGTAGAGCACACATAGACAGCCAATGTCTCTACGAAGTTCTAAAGTCTCGTCTACGCGTGTTTATTCGAGGTTGTCAACAATACGAATAGCTCGCCTTTGCACGGAAAAGGAGAAAGCTGGTAGGCAGGAGCACCAGCTCAGACGTGTGAGCAGTACTCCATATGAGGTCGTACTTGCGCGTGGTAGAGCAGAAGTCATTGTCTTAGTGTGAAGTACTGCTTGGATCGATTGAGAATACCAAGTTTTTTGGATGCCAACTTGGCCTTGCTTTCCAAATGACTCCGGAATTTTACATCGCTAGATATGTTGACGCCAAGGACCCCGATATTATTACAAATGTTTAGAGAAGTGTTCTGGAACTTAGGAGCTACAAATGTGTTTTTTTAGTAGAGGGGTTGAATTGGACAAGATTTGCCTTTCCCCAATCAGAAGCCCTGTCCAACAACCTTTCAACCTCAGACACAAGGTTGGTTTAATTTTACTCTACAAGCATCTGAGAGATATTATCACGACCTGCGTATACGGTATCTCCTGTGCTGTCGTCCGCATAGCAATGAATATTAGGAGTATTCGATAGATCATTGATATGCAGAACGAAAAGTGTAGGAGATAGTACAGAGCTTTGTGGGATACCGGCATTTATTGCCAAGCCATCAGAGATGTAGCCATCAACTACAACTCTTATGCTACGGTTGGATATGAAACTCCATGTCTACATGCTCAGAGTTTCAGACATACCGTAGGTCTTAATTTGGAAATGATAGTCTTATGCCAAACTCTGTCAAAGGCCTTTGTGATATCTACACTTACTGCCAAAGCTTTTCCTTTACTTTCTATAATTTCAGCCCATCTTTGTGTTAGGTAAACCAGAAGGTCACCAGCTGACCGGCCATGACGTAAGCCATATTACGGACGCTGATTAGTTGATGCCTATCAAGATACCCTAGCAACTGTGTATTAATGGCTCGCTCCATCACTTTAGAAAGAAGGGAGGTAATCGTTATAGGTCTGTAATTCGTAGGGTCCGCCTAATCACCTTTGTGGGTATAGGATAAATATTGGCTATCTTCCAAGAGTACAAAACCAGACTGGATGTGTAGCAAATTCTGAACAAACGTTCAAGAACAGAAGCCAACTCAACTCAGGAGCAGTGGGTGGTAGAGCCGTGCTGTAGTTATTACTAGTTTCAGCATGAATAGATCGGCTCGTTCGGGATAGTACCACCCCTCTTACAGAAAACTAACGTGAAATAACAGTGCTTGCATTGTTGTGTTTCGTTTGGTCAGTGAGAGCGCCGGAAGCTCATCTTCCTTCCCTTTTCCTCCTTTTCCTTCCCTTCCCATCCCCATCTCCCATATAATGCTGTGAACGCAATTGCGCCTGTCCTGGTGTCGCTAATGTCTATGGACGGTGGTGATCACTTAATGTCACGTGACCCACTAGTTTGTTTGCCTCTTTTGATATAAAGAAAAGATTACTGGAATTCCATCTGGTCCACTCGACATATTGACATCAAGAGAAAGAAGAATGCGCCGTATCGCTGTTTGATTGAATGTGATTTCGGCCATTGAGTGATTATTATACCGCGAGCTGTTAGGTGGCAACGCTTTCCCATTGTCTAAGTCGAGTTTGACAAAAAAGGTTGCAAAAAAGATCTGCCTTTTCTCTTGCAGTGTAAACCAGGGAATTATCAGATCATAAAGGTGGAAAAGAAGATTGACACAAACTTCCACTGATAGTTTTGGCAAGAGACTAAAAAGCCCTTCTGTCTCAGAGGGATATCTAGCAAGTCATTCACCGATTCCACCAAAGAATTTTATTTTTGCTGCAACAATGGTCTTCTTTGCTTTTCTGGATACTACGTTCTATTTCTTCTTCAGGTCTGAAGTATTAGGATCCTTACGGGGTTGTGTTGTAGTCCATTTTTTGAAAGTAGCTTCCTTTTGGTCAATTGCTTCGGAGCAAGGCTTATTGGACTATGGTTGACTTTTACCAGCAACCGGCACTGCAGAAGATGGGATAACAATCCATTCCCTGCAATACCACCTTGGTGATAGAGTCATCACAAGCACTTGTATTATCTGAAGAATAACAGAACTGTGACCAAAGATGGATGCAAAAAACTCTCGTGGACCGTCCCAATCTGCTGAATTGTAGTTGCGTATTTTTCGGGACCCTATAGCATAACGTCTATTAGGGTGTGGCAAATGCACTATAGAATATAACAGGCAATGGTCAGATAAACCCAAAGGCGCATCGACGGAGATCTCATAGCCTTCCGGATAGGTGGTCAGCAGACGGTCCAGTAAAGAAGACTCGTGGCTTTCGATATCAAATAATCTAGAGAGTTCTTGTACCAATTGCGAAAGACTATATGCTAGAACAAAGTGCCAATCAGTATTTCCTGCATGGTTGGTTTTATTAGATCCTAGGCATTGTCTCTGGTGTGTGTTGAAATCGCCGAGAATCACGAATTTTGCGTTTGAGTATTGCTCGAGAATACTGTCAGTAGCCATTTGAATATGCTGAAAAAATTTAGTTGTCTCTTCGTTTCCACGATGAAATTTGTACAAGTAGATGTAGGCGAAAATGTGACCACCATAGTCGACACGTGCACACAGTAAGGACAGATCCCGGTCTTCGAAATTATTACATACGCAAATATCCACCCGTGCATACATGCATACCCCAGCTCGGCGTAGGAAGGAATGCTCGAGATTGTAGCCAGGGTAATGTAAATACGAAGTCTTATCCGGGCAGGATATTTGCGTCATGGTAAGGAATAACTATGTTGGCTTTGCTGTTTCAAGATGATGGTGTACAGCGTTGATGTTTGAATGAAGACCCGTGATATCGCAGAAGTCCACAGAGAAGAGAAGTCCACTGAGATTACGTATCTTGTTTTATTTGTCGTCTTCATAATTTTTAAAATAGGTTTTAAGGGAAACGCTTAGATGGAAAGTGCTGTGATCAGTACTACCGTTCATGGCAAAAGGCTTAATAAGTAGCAAGAAGCATGGAAGGGCTCCCGGTTCTCTCTAAGAGTAGCTTCCGGGTTCCACTCCGGTCTCCTACTTCGGCACGACATCTGCTCACGGGGTCTTTCGCACTGGTGGCGGGACAGCCTTCCAAGCCGGAATTTACACATAAACTTTATTTTTGTTTTTCGAAATGACTACGCTATTGACCCAGCAAGGTCTTAACAGTTTCACCGGAATACTACCGGAAGTGAAACAAACTAAACTACTCGATTCAGTTCGAATAAGGAAAAACATATAATCTCTTCCACCATGTTCTAAGCATCAGCCATCTCCGATAGATAATCTAACCTTGCTATATATTTTTTTATTTTTTAATAGTTTAACGAGTCGAGTGATACTGACAAATTTTGCTAATGTCATTTTCGTCCAATTTTGTTATATGAAAAATCCAAATATTTGCTTTTGTAAACAATTAATTTTAATATTAATTATTTTTTATATAAGTAGTCAAGTTTATTGTGTAAATCATACAGTTACATAGGTGCATACATATTAACGCCACCGCTACTAAAGTTGGCGTATTCTCGTCTTGGTTCGATTAGGTTAGGTTAAACTTGCCTCCTAGTCGTAGCCCGGGGGGGGGACGGGGACTGGAGAGAAGTAGAGCGCCTGGCCACGATGGCCACAACCCTCGTGGTCAGGCGCATAAGGAGGTTGGGCCTCAGGGTGGCCCTCGAGAAGACCGAGGCCATACTCTTTCATGGGCCTCGGCGGGGGTCACCACCTGGAGCCCACATTATGGTGGAGGGCACATGAGGTACTTGGGCCTCACTCTGGACGGGCGCTGGCGGTTCGAGCCCCACTTTGCGGGGCTCGGGCCGCGATTTGCAAGGGCGGCGGCGGCACTCGGCCGGTTGCTCCCCAATATTGGGAGGCCTGGTGCCGGGTGCCGTCGACTCTTCATGGGAGTCGTGTGGGCGATGGTCGCCTACGGGGCACCGGTCTAGGCTCATGCCCTCAGTGCCACCAACGTGCGCGCGCTGTGCAATACGCAGCGTACGGTGGCACTGAGGGCAATCCGGGCAAACCGGACGGTGTCATCGGCGGCGGCCTTTACGCTCGCCGGCTCCCTTCCCTGGGAGCTGGAAGCAGGGGTGCTCGCCCCCATGTATGAATTCACGGCGGCGAGGAGGCGTAGTGGGGAGCCTCCAGCTCCCAGGGAGATAGAAGTTAAAAGGCGGGAGTTGCGGGAGGGGGCTATAGGGAGGTGGATGCAGAATATGGAGGACGCGCGCTTCGGGAGGCACACCATCGACGCCGTCCGCCCGGTCCTGCGGGAGTGGATTGGGAGGAGATGGGACTCCCTGTCGTTCAGGCTGGTGCAGGTGCTGACCGGACACGGTTGTTTCGGGTGGTACCTGCACCGGATCGCTCACAGGGAGCCGACCGCCACCTGCCATGAGTGTGACGCTGAGGAAGATACAGCGCAGCACACTCTCTCTGAGTGTGCTGCGTGGGAGGTGGAGCGCCGCACTCTGGTGGCGGTGGTAGGAGAGGATTTGTCGCTGTCGAGCGTGGTCTCGTCCATGCTCAGCAGCGAACAGGCGTGGCGAGCAGTAGCCTCCTTTTGCAAGAAAGTCATCTCGCAAAAGGAGGCAGCAGAGAGGGCCCGCGAGGCGGACCCCCTCAGTGGCCGGCTTCGCCATCGGAGGACCGGCAGGAGGAGGCGGCGCTTTGCCCAAATCCTCCTGCCCCCATAGCCGGACCTGAGAGATGTGGTCGGGGGGTTCATCCCCTCATTGCACAGGTCCGGCGGACGAGGGGGGGCAGCTGGCGTGTACCCAGCTGCCTCTCTATAGGTAGGAGCCCGGCGGCAAGCTTCCGCTGGGTGGACCGTTGGGGCGGCTATTCAAAGGGAATAGCGTAGAACGGTCCCTGGCCGCCTCAATACCACGGTCTGTCGGTACACCGTAGGGTTTTAGTCCGTGCGAGTAGGATATAACCCATCCTCTCCCCCGGGAGGGTAGGCATCCATAAGGGATTTCCCCACGTAAAAAAAAGAAAAAAAAAGGTTAAACTTGCCCGCGAGCTCGTCGTGGTCGTAGGTCCAAATCTCTCGCTCTCAGCCGTCATCCGCAAGATAGTCGAGAGTGAGAATGGGTGGAGCTCCGTCTCCTCAAACTGCGAGGCGATTATGCTCGCAAAGGAAGTGGCGGAGACGGAGTAGGAGTAGACCAGCCAGCTCCCCTCCCGTGGTCGACGATCACGGCGTCACAGGATCAGCAATGATCTGAGGCCGCCGTAAAATGGGCCCGAGGACGATGGACGCGGACACGTTCGTCGCCAAGGCAGAATATCTGCACAGGCCCGTATGGTTCAGGCGCATTGTGCCGATGCAGCTCGCACGATTGTCGGGGAGGGCAACTTTCGCCCTCCCTGAGAGGTCTACCATTCTGACCACTCGACCGCGAAGTGGCCCCTAATGAGGGGCTGGCATCTGTCGGGGAGTAGACGCATTGCCAGTGGCAGCTCCTGCTGCCCGGCCTATACGTGAGCGAAGGCACCATGGGGTTTTAATCTGTGCAAGTCGGACATACCCCACCCTCAGCTGTCCGGCTAGGGTGGGTTTCTGTAGGGATTTCCCCATGTAAAAAAAAGGCAGTGGGGGTGGCGTTAATACGTGAGTACCATTTCATACATAAATAAATTAGTAACAAAATGCAAACCCTGTTCAATATACCGGTAAGGTAATGTAAAACGGAAAAGCCACTTTTTCGGCATTCTTCAAAAATCATATCGCATGTGGACAGTAAATTGTTTGCAAAGTCATCGTTCATTATGTATGCAATTATAACAAAATACCTAAAACTATACGGATATGAAATTGAAAATACTAGAAATTTGCACAGGAAATATTAAAATTCTAATTTAGTATGTGCAATTTAAGTATATGTAAATTGGAATATAATATAATACAGTCTGGCTGCATATGGACTACAAATGCTAAATAAACTTACTTCAAACCAACGTGTATATATTGGTCACAGCATTTAAATTATGCAAAATGTAATTCCTTTCTAATTCAGATTAAAAATTGAATGTTTTCTTAACTATATCGGTTTGGATATCGCAATTATTCAATATAAATATTCCTTCGACAATTCCGTTTTCTGTCATTTGTAGTAGTCATTCACACCCATTTGTATTTACATGGTTTTCAGAAGACGCTTTTATCAATGCACTACATTTTTCTCAACATCTGAAATCTTTAGAATATTTTAATAACTAGCAACCCGTTTTGGCTTCGCGTAAGTCATAATTATCATCATTAGTAGGTGATCCACTGTGGAGCCATAGTCTTTTTCCCGAAGGAATGTATG
Organism: Antheraea mylitta; assembly: GCA_014332785.1. Lineage (NCBI taxonomy): Eukaryota > Metazoa > Arthropoda > Insecta > Lepidoptera > Saturniidae > Antheraea > Antheraea mylitta. The sequence continues at coordinate 1,299,271 of JACEII010000097.1, forward strand.
AGCATAATTAAGGCCAGCTCACGAATGAACGATTTCAAGCTGTCGACTGTTAGTGTTACCAATTTATATTAGTAAGTGTACACCAATTCCGACAAATTCGTTAACAGACGCCGGGTCCGAACCCATATACATCGGAATGTTATTCCACCGGACACACGACAATACCACCACAACTTTCGCATGTAATCAATTTACTTACTTAGCGTCTTATGTCTCTCAACGATTTAATTTTATTTTTTTGGCATTCAGCTTTTTAGAGTTCACCATACGAAGTTACGTAGAAATTTTCATATATACATATAACAAAATGCTAATGGGACGAAATCTGTACATTAAGTTTTTTTTTATTGTAGCACGGCAAAGTGACTGCACTATGCCTGATGGTAAGCACAGTACAATCCAAAAATAATAGCGACCACCGATTGACACACTGTCCATCGCCGGTCGCCACTATCATGCCGGCCTGTAATAAGCTGGATATGCACAGGCTGATCCCGAAACGCGACCCGTAGAAGCGAATCACTATTACGGGCTTTTTCACCATATACACAACAATAATATTTAAAGAAACAATACTTAAAGAAACAATAATCTGGGGTGGGTTATACAAAATAAACAATAAAACACATGTCTATACTTTTTAAAATTATTATCTGTCTTTCGTTTGTTCAGGATTCACGCAAAAACTAGTAAACGGATTTTGACGAAATTTGTCATGTATGAGTATGAGAATCCACTTAACCAAAGGGAAAAATGGGTGTGGCGAGCGGGCAATTTTTCGATTTTTTCGACCGATTTTAGTAATTCTAACGGTGGATTCGCCTTTAGGACGTCGAGGACGACTGCCTAGGGTGAAAATGCTCGAAAAATGTCGACTAGTTTTTCCGAAAATTCAAAAAATGTGAATTTTTAAGAGTTTTCTACTTTATAGGTCCCGGAAGCGCCCCTCGATAATGCCGATGGTTGCGACAGGTGAGTGGTGGTGCTCTCGATCGTATACAGGTAGAAAACTGGGAAATTTCGGTAAATTATGTGAATTTCTGAGTCATAAAAAATTTTGATAAATTTCGAAAAAATCGCGGTTTTTCATATTTAACAAATCGGAGGTTTATAATTTTGTATTTCTTTATAAATAATTGAAAAGAGATAGTCAAGATGATAACGGTGATATGCGACAGTCGTATGTTCTTCAGTTACTATCCTTGAACGTTTTACACTTCACAGTAAATTCTGAAAATCGATTAAATATTCATATACCGTCTTGTATTCTACCGTATTCTATTATTAAACTATTAGTAGGTTAACTGGTCAAATTGTTTGCATTGTATAGTCGTATCCAATATATTTGAATTTCTATGATTTTAATGACTATACACTAAGTAACACTTTCCAAAGTAATGATAAAGAGTGAGCTTAGTCGTATTATATTTCTGGTTACTGTCTTTACCCCTTCTCCCCTTGAAACCTAAACGTAATTAATAGGAGGTTAAATCAACTAAGTTTGATTCTACACCGTAAATTTAAGATACTTTTTAAAACCGTGAAGAAATGAAATCTTTGGGTAATATATAAATTTGCAACAATAAATCAAATGTTATTGATATAAAAGGCACAGTTGTAACAGCTATATTTTCAAAGAAATTAATAATTAAAATTTTGCGCCATTACCGAAAATGACGGTAGTATTATGGAAATGATATCAAGGCTTTTGGAAATGACACTTCATGACTGGCAATGATTTCATGCTAACAGTAGGATTTTATGGATAAAATATGTGACTTGGTTGCTTTTTGTCAAAAATGAAGAAAGGAAATATAAATCTCAGAGTCCATAAGCAAATAAAAACTTCATTAATTATGTATGTTCTTTGTTAATTTAGTACACAGAATATATTTATTAGGAAAATTTTATCATAGATACAAAAGAAACAGAAGAATCTTCTCCGTGTTGTTATAATAATAATATAGATTCGTAAATTTCACTATTTTCAGTGTTAATTCTCAGTATTGATTGCTTTCTTCATAATTTAAATATATTCCAAAAATCTTTATTACTATGTAAAACTAAATAGAAGGATATTTTTTTTAATAAATAGAATTATACACTGCCATTATATCGAAAATAAATTTTACAATGTAAATTATTCCTTACAAAAATATAATCAAAGCGATAACCGAAGGGTTACGCTTAAAAAATTTGGTAACTGATCATCTTAAACTGAAATCTTTGTACAATAGAAGAATTATGTTGAACATGACTTTTTTGTATAAACTTTTCAATAATAACATTGATAATTCAGAACTTTTGAATCGATTTAACATTAATGTGCCTTCCAGACTACCTAGATTTCCTGTCTCTTTATTTGGTCACAAATGCTACAGAACCAATTTAGGTCATTTTTCTATCGCTCCCAGACTTTCTCGTCAATATAACGAACTTGTTAAAAACGATCACACCATAGACTTATTTAGTAATTCTCTATCTAATTTCAAATCTAAAATTTGTTTTTTATTTAATTAATTTCTGCACGATTTTTTTTTCCTTAATTTTAAGTTATACGTTATCGAATTGTTTTATTTTATTTTCTTCTTAATTCTTTTTTCATAATTGTTTCTTTTACTTTTATTGTCTTCCGCATCTTATTTTGTATTCATAAATGCTGTAGTCAACTGTAAATAGTGACATAAATAATTTTTAAGTATTTACATGTATGTTTAGCTTTTTATTTTATGCTACTGTTGTTGATTCTATATGTTAAATAAATAAATCTAATAGTTGTATAATTTCCAGTAGTGTTAAAAAAAGAATTTTGATTGATAAAATGTTAAGCTTTAATTATTGGAAAATTCTTATTACCATAAAACTTTATTCTTGCCTGATTCAAATACCTTTTAAACAGTTATCATTGTATTGACAACAGCACAAAGACTAATAGACACTTATAATTTGTCTCCTTTATTATACCAACTTTCTATAGACACTGAACAGCAAAATCGATATTGCTATGAATGCAGGCACGAGGCTCCCTTTGATATTTTTTAGGAAAAATTATGCAATATAGACGACATCCACACAAGAAAGCATAAGTGATAGTAGTAATAATACACTCCTAAATAAATTTCTTGTGCAATTCTTTTGGGTATAAAATCAAATGTCGTTTCTGCTTTTGAACCTTATTTTGTGTAATATATTGCTTTTTACCAGTAATAATTAAGCTATTAGAATCTTGTTCATATAATTTCTTGACGAGACTTATTAACTTTTAGCTCGTTTGAATCTTTTTTACGTTTTTTTTATGCATTTTTCTATTATTTTCGAAGTAGTTGGAAATTTAGGCGGCTCCAGCTCTCGTTATTTTTCTTTCTAATTTTTAATTTTAATTTTTTAAATTTTGTATATACGTTTTGTTTTTCAATGTATCTTTTCTTTTTACACCTTTGACTTTCAGACAAATTTAAAGGATCATGTGCTATAGTTAACTTCGTTGAGTCGTTTCTTTGCGTAACATGTCCTCTCAATTTTCATTTTCAATTATAACTGCTTTAGGTAATACAATTTGATTTTCCTTTTCTTTTTTTTTTCTCGCGGTATTTCTTTGATTCTTCATGCTACTTCTTTCTTTTTTGTCTTTGTTTTTTTGGTGATTTTCAATCAACTGGGTTACTTATCCTTTTTCTTTCTTCTTTAAATATCGAAGCTGTTCTTTTCTCTTCTTATTTCATACATTTCTGCATCACTTTTAAGCTCTACATACTTTCTGCGTTTATATGTTGACAAATTGTCGTCTCCTGTTCTCTTGCTCAAGATGGCTTCATGTAGAATTAATATATTGTTTATCTAGTTATAATTAAAAGTAGGCTAATATTTTATCTATCATATCAATAATTGCTCAGGGACTTCAATAATCGGATAAAACTCAACAAAATTTATATAACTAACCATATCAGATATTCTTAGTAACCCGTGTTCTATTGGATCTATAGCATATTACTGGAAATGACAATACTAGAAATGATAATTTTTGCTTTACTCGATCGCATGTTCATGAATATTATATTAAAAAAATAACAATAAGCAGATTATTTGTAAAAGAGAAGGAAAAAAATAACTCTGGTACTTACCCTTTTATTATCACGTATGGAAATGATGTTAACGAGAAACAAATGTCACGCTGTTCTTAAAAAAAAAAAATTAACTGCTGAGACGTGTCAATCTGCTATATGTGCACTTGCTTAAGAGGTTGCTAGTGAAATAAGAGAGGCTTGAAAAAAGCGCAACGTGTAGTTTTCGTGTCGCAACTCGACAAAATTTACCTGATGATATAAATAACGAAAATTTGCGTACCACTTTTTTATATTATATATTTGTATATTTATAGTTTTATTACAAGTTTCATATGATATTCCAATTAAAAGAGTATATCACACAGTTATTAGTGTATCTTTATTATTAGATAGCATATAGGAAAATATGTACTTGCATAATGTGTTATGAATTATTTTGTTTTTCATCATGAAACCTATAACTGGCCACGGAGTGAGAAATGACGTTAGTTGCTTGTTTTGTCAAATTTATAATAATAAATAATATTCCCTCGTATGAAATTTTAATTTGTCCTTGCTTAAATTAGGTTCATTCTCAAATAACAGCGGAATTTGCGAAAACATTTATTTTTTTGTGTACCCTCGGCAGGGAGCCCTTGAGTGCGTTACTTGCGCGGTACAGTGACACAAAAATTTACATCACTGCTAGAACACTACACGATCACCCCCACACACCTGCACGCTTACACACTTACACATGGAAGTGGTAGGGTTTTATTTTTTCCCTTATCGCACTGAAAAAACTCTAATTTTCCGATAATAAATATATGGACGGGTTATTGAGGCGTGTATGCTTGGTACACATATGCGTCTCAACAACTCAAACATATATGAATAGTTAGCTAGGTTAGCTAAGATAGGTCGCGAGTTTGCATGTAATAGGCAACAGCCAAGCCGAAGTGTGCCGTGCACCCTTGAGCTAGTTGCCAAAATAAAATCAGCTGAGTGCCTTAAGCGCTTGCCTTAGTAGTTCGGGAAGCTGTTAAGACCTTGCTAGATCGATAGCGTAGTCAGTTCGACAAAAAAAAAACTTATTTTGTGCGAGTAGTTTATATACCCCAGGAGCCTGAGCAAGACCACACAACATCAATGATCGATGGTCGACAACAGATCTCTCATTGCTTACGGTGAAATCTTAATATCATAATGAATAATATAATGAAGCGTGTTCTTTGCAATGGAAAAAATAAAATGGTTTGAAAAATATATGCATCAGGTACATTATGGTGTATAAAAATATTCGTTTAAAAATCTCTTAAAAAATGTTCCCAAAATTATTTATGAATCAAAATTTTGACCTATGAAGGTAGGATAGGTATTAAAAATACAACGTTAACCGACTACCAGGTATCCTGAATCCTGTTTGGAATGGCATAAAAGAAGATAAAACTTTTCTATAATTCATGTTCTTCCGACGTTGTTGGCTCTTGTACTAAGGGGTCACAAAAAAGTCTAGTTACAATAACTATAAATTTTTGTCTTTCGTTATGCTGGAGAACCCCTTGCATTCTATAGGATAAAATGTGATCTCGTAATATTAGTTATCACTGTGTCAAGTTTCGTCAAAATTGGTTCAGTACTTTTAGAGTAATACGTATTCTCAGGGACAGACAGACAGACAGTTATTTTTGGCTTCTATATCGATAACAAAGTCTACCTCGATTATAATTTTCAAAAAATATTTAATGTATAGATTTGGCCTTGTTACAGTTTTATTATAGTATAAATAAATAGATTATAAAGTTTGTTTGCTTGAACGCATTAATCTCAAGAATTACTGTTCCGATTTGAAAAAAAAAATGTATTAGATAGCTCACTTACCGATGAAGGCTATCGATTATATATTATTACGCTATGACCAGGTCCAGGTCCGGTTTTGTAGACGGTAGAGCCACGCTGAAGTCATTACTGATTTCAGCATGAACGGGTTGGCTCGTTCAGGGTCGTACCACCCTCTCACAAAAACTGACGTGAAGTAACAGTGCTTGCATTGTTGCGTTTCGTTCGATCGGTGACAGGGTCAGGGCTCCACCTCTCCTCTTCCCTTCCATCCCATCCCCAATCCCATATTCTGCAAACACAGGCTGGCAACGCACTTGCGACTTCCCTGGTGTGACAAGTGTCTATGAACGACGATGATCACTTAACATAAAGTGACCTGTTCGTTTGCCTCCTATGATTTAAAAAAAATGGGGGTGGAGCAACAAAGAAGAATATTCCAAAATTGAGGTATTTTTCTGTTTCGGGGGCCAAAAGTAACTATTACGCGCGGACGAAGTCGAGTGCAATAGCTAATATGGTATATCAGTGTATAAACTACTATCTTATCTATTTCGTCAATATCCGTTCAGTAGTTTTTGCATGAATCCTGTACAAACGACAGACAGACAAAAATTAAAAAAAAGTATAGAAATGTGTTGTTGGTTCTAAACCACACCAGAGTATGTTTTGTTTAAAATATTAATGTACAGATTTCGTCCCGTTAGCCTTTTATTATATGTATAGATAATAACATTTTTATAGACATATAGATAGGTAAAGCTAAACTGTTTAAAATTTTTAAGTGGAGTTGCTTATATAGTGTAAGTTCTGAGGGGGTTATATAGTGGGTTAAAGTTGTAAATATGTTGCTGATGGTAAATCCCGTTTGACACACTTAGTATTTACATATCTAATATATGAAAATCAATGCTTGTTTTTCGACCGTATCTTATGAGCTGTCATATTGTTTATCTAGCTATATAACTTGTTAACTTATTGCTTACACTAGCGTGAAGATTATATATGTAATTCAATTAATTTAAAATAAGTAGTACCCGTGTCATATCTACAAGTATATTTGAAAGAACGTTACTGTAATTCTATGTCTTATTCAATTAGTAAACATATATATATTACATACATATACATATATTCAAATAGTAAATCGTTTTTTTTTTTTTCGAAATGACTACGTTATTGACCCAGCAAGCAGCTTCACCGGGCTGCTAAGGCGAGCGCTTAAGGCACTCAGCCGATTTTATCTTGGCAACCATCTCAAGGGTGCACGGCACACCTCGGCTTGGCTGTTGCCTGTTGCATGCAAAATTGCGACCTATCTTAGCTAACCTAGCTAACTATTCATATATGTATGAATTTTTGAAACGTATATGTGTACCAAGCATATACGCCTCAATAACTCCTCCCTATATTTATTATCGGAAAATTGAGAGTTTTTCAGTTCGATAAGGGAAAAAAAGTAAACCCTTCCACTTTCATGTGTAATCGTGTAGGCGTGCACGTGTGTGAGGGTGATCGTGTAGTGTCTTAGCAGCGATGTATATTTGTGTGTCACCGTAGCGCGCAAGCAACGCACTCAAGGGCTCCCTACCGAGGGATAGAAACTAGGCTTGAGCCGCTGCCCTACGAGGCCTAATCGGGTAATAGTAAACCCTAATCCAAATAATCGCTTAGGAATATAACACAGATACTGATCCTGGCTGCTGTGGGAAACGACTAGATTGATGGTGTAACCAGCAGCAAAATGACGTCTTCAGCCAATAAGCTGTTCATGTACTCCAACATCGTATTATAATATTAACTTTAATTTATATTTTATGCAACAAAATTAAGAATTAATTACATTAATTTTCAAATGGAATTGTCTCTTAATCATTCCGCTGAGTGTTATCCTCGATATTGTTATAAAAATAGCGATTGCCGACAAAAGTGAAAATTTAAAAAAAGTAATGGAACTTATAAATAATTTGTCTGATTTTATTAATTTTTAATTTGATTTGGTTGATTAATAAAACGTATGATAGGCTGCATAAGCTCAATACAAAATATCAGTAGTACATGTACACATGCTGCTACCTATTAGCCCGTAAGATTTTCCCCACTCAAATTCAAAGTGTTCACTTCGAAAATAATTTATTATATAATTCATTTACTTACTTTATTATACAGATTATCCATAAATTCAACAACATTGTTAGAGTTTGGGAATACACCTGATATTCCACTTATTACAACTTCTTCACCGGTAAGGCAACTGGAGCTTCGATCACCGTTTTCTTCTGACAACATTGTTGCAAGATCACTCGTTACAAAGACTTTTTTTTCTGTTTATATAATCTACATGCCCTTTAATTTATTTGTAAAGAGCATATTATAGTTAAAGGTTAATGAATTTGACTGATCTTTAATCCTATTTAACTTAACAATAACTATTTACCTATGCAACTGATGTTTGTATACTCGTCAACCTGAAAATACCTCTGATTTTGTTTGAGACATAGAATATATTCATTGTGGTATTTTTTTTAAAGATATTCTCATGTTTAAATAGATATTTAGTACTATGCCAATAAAATGTCTAGTAATATATATAGTATGGTGCCCTCTTCACCATTTCAGAACCGCACCTCTCGCCGCTGGCTGGCTGCTCACCCGCACACCTTAAAAGCTAGCAAGATGGCGATCGCCGTGAGGTTCTCTCGGATCTTCCTTATGCATACGCTAGCACTGTGGAATGGGTTGCCCAGCACGGCTTGTCGTCAAGGCTATGATATGGGGCTTTTCAAGAAGGGACTGAAACGTGCTCTTCTGGGTCGGCAACACAACAGTCCTTGGTGTTGTACCATCAGGTGTGCCGTCTGCCTGTTTGCTGCCTTTTGAGATAAAAAAGTAATATAATAAAATATTTCATTTTGATTAGTGCACTTGATTCGAAATTGAATATTGACCACGCTTTTCACCGATACAATATGTATACTTTAATGGAATGAAATTTTTATTAGAAATCAACTACAGAGGAATCAGAATAAATATAAAATATACGGGCATTCTAAAAATGAACATAATCACTAGGTATTTTAAAACAAAGACCTCGGACACGTCTGTCTGTACGCGATAAATTCAAAAACTACTGAACGGATTTTCATGAGGTATTCGCCAGTACATACAGTGATTCATGAGAAAGGTTTAGGTATATAATTTGTCAACGTTTTGAGTAAATTGGTTCAATTGTAACGAGAATTGTTGGAAATGTCGGAAAAATCAAGCCGCTGTCAAACGCTGCTTAATCTCTTTGACATATAATAAAAGATATCTGGATGATCGAGCCTAGCATTTTTTTTAAATTACACTTTAAATTAAACTGTTATATTTGCCTCACAAAGTTAACATTTATCAAAAAAATATTATAAAATTAAAAAAAATATATTAAAAAAGATATCTCTCTTATAATTATAATAATGGGATTATTTATTTTATTAAAATAAATTGTTAAGTTTGTAAAATTATATATTTTTACAAAAAAAAAAATATATATACACTCGGGATTCAAACTGGGGTTACACGGATTTTCGGAGCAGCCGATTTCCATCTGAGCTATTTTGTTTTGACAGCGGTGGCGAAAATTACCTTTATATTCTAGCTATAGTTTTCATTGCCTGAAAACTCAGATAAAAAGTTTTCTATGAGTGAAATCTAGATCAATCTATCGTCCCTGAAACTACCTACATACTAAATTTCACGAAAATAGCTGACGCCGTTTCCGAGATCCTGAACATATACAAATATAAAAATGTACAAAAATTGCTCGTTTAAAGGTATTAGATAGATATGACACTCAGAAATAACGTGTTTTTCTATTGGTAATATAATCTTCAAAATCCATTTAGTAGATCCAGATATTACCCCCTACAACGTCACAAATTCACAAACTTTACCTCTTTATAATATTAGTATAGATAATGTATCAGGGATTATCAAATAATTAAAGATCATAGTTTAAACTGTGATAAAATTTGCTTTTTCAATAAAGCATCTAATTCTGTTCTTTTTATAACAACCAGAATCAGGATTAAAATAATAATAATAGTCAAGATAAATTATTATATTAAATATTCTAAAACAGTTGTAATATTATTATTGTAGATTAAAATACTTAATAAAATGGCGATATTATTGTCATAAAACATGCAGAATTTAATATGTTTACTTGAACCTCCATCCTGGTCATAACAGGGTAAATTGAATGCTGTTTTGTGAACTGTCGAGCTATGCCGTTCGTTCCTTATTGAGTGAGTGCAAATAATACATGGGGTAACTTCCGATTGGTACAAATGTTTACCGACTAAGGTTGCTGTAGTAAGTATTTGTACCTAGTAACCGGAAAGGAGACTACACCAAGGTGTCACCATTGCGATATCTACAACGTGGACATACTACACACTATGACAGAATTTTCAGCATGGGTTGAGCAACAAAGGGAGTTGATAGCCGTTGTGTGCCGTGATATATCCCTATCGGCTTTGATCCCCATGGTCAGCAACTAAAGATTTCGGTATACCGTACTCTCTTTCTGTGAGGAAGTTCTCTGGCAGAAGGATAAAGAGAATGAGACCCAAAAGCTCTAATAGTTTGCCGTGGGAGAGAAGGAGAGGTATCTAGCATCAACTGAAGCCATCATAACATGTCTCTAGGTAACGGACGCGGGGCGTTCGTTGCCGTGTAAGAAAAACTTAAGAGAATGAAGATCGGTTCTCACTGCCGCTTCCTACGAGGAGCATGGGAATAGGATTCCTGTCTCTTTCCGAAAGAAGGGTCTTTGCTTAAAACCAGGTAACTTGTTCGCATGGTCAGGGTTGCGGAGCTTGCTTAGCAGGATCCTCCGTAACCCTAGGTCACATACACGCTGAGCGGCTAGTGGAGTTTTTAGCTAGTAGGAGTCCGGCATAACCCTCTCGCTGTCTCTCGGCAGTCTTCCACTTTAAAATGCTAAATTTAAATGTAAGTAGTTCAGTTTAAATTAAGTGATTGTATGTTAATGTGTCTATTTTTTTAATTTAAACTAAATAGAATAAAATAGTGTAAATAGACATGATAATATTAATACATTCGTGACTGATGACGGGCCGTTTTAACAATTATTTATTTATTAATATGAATTATTAAGTCGCAAAGTGACAATAGTTTAGACTAAAAGATATTACAAGGTAGGATAGATAATAATCAAATATAAAGATATTGTCCTGATCATTATAATTTCAATACTTTTTTCTCGAAATCAAATTGATTTTTATTGTATCGAGTACTTTTATGCACTTTCTTTAATATTTCTCGGGTGCTCTTTTGGAAATAACACGACGGACAAATTCGCAAGTAACAGCTACTTTAAAATAAAGTAGTCTATGTCAGTCACTGTAATTTCAGCTAATTATCAGTGACATGCCCGTCAAAATCAGTTCAGCCGTTTTGGAGATTACTCGGAACAAACAGATAGACAGATTGACAAAAGTTTTAAAAATTGCATTTTTTTTATCAGTAGCGTATATAATTTCATAAAAAAATAAATTTGTTATTTTGATATTACATACAGACACTTAATTTTTTATTATATATATAAATACTAATTAAATAATAGGTTAAAACTGTGATCCACGTATTAATTAATCACAGAATATAATTATGACTAAGTAGGCACGTGACGGACATTTTTTTTATACAATTTATTGTAACATATACAAAGTTCAAGTATTCTGCAGAGTGCCATTAAATACAAGTTTTATAGTTATTCAAATGATAGTTTGAAATATCTATACTACTCTAGCATTTTTATACTAAAGCGGCAAATTAACATTACCGCGAAATTTGAATAATAATTTGACAAAATGTGGAAATCTTGAAACAGGTCTTACTATCAGTCGTTGTTTCTTTTCTTTTGACTACCTTGCACATAGCCGCATACGAGCGGGCTTCCACACAACATAATCAAGAGCATAATGTAAAACAAAGTTAAAATTTATTATAGGAATATCTAAAATTTAGATTTATTTTTCGATAAATTGTTCCGATCGTTTACTAATAATATATTACGTAGTTATACCTACATTTGTGTTCTTTGCAACTATACTTTAAACGGTCAAAAAGTATGGAACGGACTGTACTTTCGTATATCTTCGTACTTTGTAATGTTTTCGGGCATATAAAACCTTGGGTGGATCTCCTCGTACTGCGAAACAGTTATGCTCGCAAAGAACGCTGTGGAGAGCAAGAGGGAGCGGATGGTTAGACTCCCCTCCTGCAGTGGCAACAGGTAGGCGATGACCTCCGGCCATCGTAGTTGGGGCCTGGGGGCGATGGACACAGGCATGTCCATAGCTACGGGCAATTAAACTGCACTGAGCCATGTGGTGGAGGTGCATTGTGCCGATACAACTCGCACAGTTTGTCAGTAGGGTCTAAGACCCCCTGCCCCTTGAGGGGTCTACTATCTTGACCCCTCACACTACAGTTAGGGCCCCTTAGGAGAAGACAACGCCAGTCAGAGGAGCAGACGTAGTGTCGATTACATAGTTCCTGCTCCCCCGGCCAAAATGTGTAAGAAGGTGCCATGGGGTTTTAGTTCGTGCGACTCGGGAATATCCATCATTTGCTGCCCAGTGAGGTAAATATCCGTTAGGGACTTCTCCACGAAAAAAAGGAACGGAAAGGAACTTTTGTAATAAATTCCATTGTAGTAAAAACTTCATTCTCTTGTTTTTATTTAGGTTAAAAATTACATGAAGTGTATATTACACTTCCACCTATGTCATTTCCATACATTTTTTCGTTTTCTATTTGCGTTAGTGATTGTCGATAAGCAACTCGGTTAGGCCGCCATTTTTTTTTAACGTGGGGAATCCCTTATGGATACCCACCCTTCCGGGGAAGAGGATGCGTTATATCAGGCTTGCACGGACTAAAACCCCACGGTGTACCGACAGACTGTAGTGTTGGGGCGGCAAGGGATCGAACTAAGCTATTCCCCATAGATAGCCACCCCAACGGTCCACCCGGCGGAAGGTGGCCACCGGGCTCCTACCTATAGAGAGGCAGCTGGGTACACACTAGCTGCCTCCCTTCGTCCGCCGAACCTATGCAATGAGGGGATGAGCCCCCCGACTATATCCCCTCAGGTCCAGCTACGGTGGCAAGAGTAGTTGGGCAAAATGCCGCCTCCTCCTGACGGTCCTCCGTTGGCGAAGATGGCCACTGAGGGGGTCCGCCTCGCAGGCCCTCTCCGCCACCTCCTTTTGCGAGATGACTTTCTGGACGAAATGCATGGACAAAACCACGCTCGGCAGCGACAAATCCTCCCCCACTACCACCGCCAGTGTGCGACGCTCCACCTCAGAGAGACACAGAGAGAGTGTGCTGCGCGGTATCCTTCTCAGCGCCGCTCTCATTGCAGGCGGTGGTCGGCTCCCTACGAGCGATCCGGTGCAGGTACCACCCGAAACAGCCATGTCCGGTGAGTACCTCCACCATCCTCAACGTGAGGGAGCCCCACTCCCTCCCAAGCCACTCTCGCAGGATCGGGTGGATGGCGTCGACGGTGTACGTACCGTAGCGCGCGTCCGCCAGGTCCTGCATCCACCTCTGGACTGCCACTTCCCGCAACTCCTGCCTCTTACACTCTATCGCCCTACTACGTTTCCTCGCCGCCGTGAATTCGTACATGGCAGTGAGAACTCCTGCCTCCAGCTCCCAGGGAAGGGAGCCAGCGAGCGCAAATGCCGCTGCCGAGGACACCGTCCGGTACACCCGGATCGTCCTCAGTGCCACCGTTCGCTGCGCACTGTACAGGGCGCGCACGTTGGCGGCACCGAGGGCGTCCGCCCAGACCAGTGCCCCGTAGGTGGCCATCGCCCGTAAAACTCCCATAAAGAGTCGTCGGCACCCGGCACCTGGCCCCCAATATTGGGTAGCAACCGGCCGAGTGCCGACGCCATGCTCCTGATTCTACACTGAATTTTAACTTTTTAATCAATTCAATTTTAATTTCAAAATTGAAATTTGTACACAAAAATATTATTTCAAATATGTTGAATTGACTTAAAACATATATTTATTAAAAGCAGAATACTTATACAGATCTCGGGTCATTTGGTAAATATACCATTTTTATTCCTTACTTACAAGTAGATTTTTTGTGTGATATTTAGCAGAAGAAAATTTAGCGGCTTCAGTGTTCCATAAACTTTCCGGAACTGACGATGACAGCCACTTGGAGCTGCGAGCTTTCGGATCTTTAATAACTTCTTTCAAGAGCTTTGTTAATAAGCTTTCTATAATTATAAATTTCGATAAATAATGAAATAAATAAAGGTAAAATTTACAACACAATTAATTACATAATTATGTCTAATCTACACGTTGCCAATACTAATACTATAAAAACAATGATATTATAACTAACGGATGTAGATACATCAAAAGGGCTTCGATAGCGCCTTGTTAAAATTTGGCTGTTGTAGTGCTACATGTCAATCCGCCTGTATCTAAGCAATATATGTTATGCGTCACAATATAACTTTACGTATGTGTGCGTTATCCTGCCATTTATTTTACCAAATTATCATGTAAGTAATGTATTCATTAGTTATAATATCTTTGTAAAGTAAGGTAAAATTTGTGACTATATCTCTAGGTTGTATTATTTACGAAACTGCTGGTCTGTTTCTCCAGTACTGAAAGGTACATTATACCTGACAACTATAGGATTTCTTTTGATGTTATGTATACATATATTATCTGTATTAAGATGCAAGCGGTTGCTATTGTAGTAAAAACATCAGAATCTAAAACTATAATTAGCTATCTAATATTACTTGCAACAGAATGCTAACTTGTACTCTAATTAATTCTACTTAAGGGCTTAGTTATTAACAATTGTATTCATGTAAACTCAAAAAATGTTTTAAATAACTTAAAAATTAAAAATAAATATTACCAATATGCGCAACATATGCTGAGTGAAAGGCAATATTTTGGCAATTCAATTCCGAACACTTGTACCACAATTTTTCAACTCCTCTCCAAATTGTCTAGTTGTATCACAAGGTCCTGATATGGTGGATGACTCTGGACTATTGTGAAAAACGACTTTAATTCCAGGAGGACAGAGCCTTTTCAACTAAAAATTGTTTTATTTTTAAACTTGTTTATAATTTTTGTTTATATACCTAGTAATATAATTTATTCCTCGTTTGAAAAATAACAGTCGAAATCAAGATGCGAATTTTTATAGACAGTAGCGATTTTTCTTTTATTAATCGTTATCATTTCAACATGAAAATGAGATCGGCTTTTCATTTAAAAATTTATACACAGTGGTATTTGACACTCAAGAAATCACTATAAGATTACTAGCTAGCATTACGTAGCTTCACTTCCATCACTAAGTTTTTATCCACTGAAGTCTCAAGTATACTAAAGAAGTCTTATTCACGGCTACTGACGCATATATGT
>JACEII010000097.1:1314663-1349951 GCA_014332785.1 Antheraea mylitta
TTTTGCTTCACGTATTAATATATAGATATTTATAGAATTGTTTAGGACATAGGAATGCATATATAGTACGACCTCCTTAAAACTACCCCTTAAATAAAATGTTTATGAAATAATCTGAAAATGGAGTAATTTTAAGATCAAAATTCAATAAAGCATTGTGTAATTTAGTTATCTACCAAGCACTTACTATTGCGCCTAACATTTCAAGTATATGCTTATAGACAGACTACTGAATTGTATAGTCTGTATTGTATAAACATGTGTAGCGTCGGGGTTAGAAGTGACGAGGTTTCGAGTGCAAGTCTAACATCAGCTCTATATTTACTTTCCAATCTACATACACGTTGGCATTATATACCATTATAAGTCTTCGTTTTCTGATTACTATTATGTAATTGGAAAATTAGACTCATATTCTTCTCAATTCTTTATAAAGAACTTTACTCCCTAATTAAATACACAAACATATATCATCCATCGTCGGTCGCCGCTGTCATGCCGGCCATAATGACGAAAGTCACCTGGTACTGGATATGCACAGGCTGATCCCGAAACGCGACGCGCCAAAGCGAGTCACTATGACGGGCTTTTTCGCCATGTACATGGTGGTTGCGACCCAGTCGGGCTGTAAAACCCTACCACCCCGCTATCGCCATTGCCTCGTTCGTTGATCAGCAGGGTGTACCACGTGCAGGTGAGGTTGGCTTGGGTGTCTCAAGTCTTAAGATGTTACTCGACACCCCTTACACCCCAAACATCTTGAATAAATGGTAATGAATTAATTATCTCTTCATCCAAGTATGAAATTGACACAGTTGGTATATCCTTTTATTACTATGCGTCCTAATTCACTAAATGGACTTGGTTTTTGCTGTGTTAATTACAGACTACGATGATAATAATTCATTCCTCTCATTTCTCCGCCAACAGATTCAGCATCCGATTTTTAAATGTTAAAAAATTCTCTAACGATTTGTTTCTGACCAATCTCGCTGAATTTTGTTTTCGATATATGAAATCAAAGGCTCCGTTTATTATCATTTTTCATAGCTAACTAGAAAAGATAAGGAATTCACATTAAAATATTTAGTTGTACAGACTACATCTTGTCCACTAGATTTGAGCTTCTACAAGGATAGATAATAAACATTTTTAGTAAGATAATATAAATTTACTGATCTCCGCTAGTTAAATATTGTTTTAAAGCTAAAAGGTACCTTAGACATTTGTATAATCACTATGTGAGGAGCTACGCAGGAGCTTCCGACACAGAGAGACGTCGAAATTCTCGCGTGTGGTTATTGCCTTACATGTAAAAGTACTGGGTGCTCTTCAATGTAACACGTTCGTCTATACTTTTACAAAAAATACTTTAAAAAATCGTGTTTCTCATAGACTGCAGCCTGCAGATTTGAGCCTAAAATGTGCACGAAATATCAGCATAGAACTTTACTCAAGAACTCATAATGTATCAAATCTAATGTTATATATAAAGAAAATAATAAACTTTATATCTCTCCAATTATGGAATTGAATCAGAAAATTATGACGTCTTAGTATGCGATGAATGTAAATTTGGAAATATATTGAATGGGCACCTTATAAAATAAATATCTCACACATCTATAGATTGTTTTGTTAATTTAAATCTAGGGTTAACATAATTGAAGGTCATAATGGACTATCGCTGGCAGATAAATCTATTCGTTTAATTACTTATAATAATAATGATCTTTAACATATCCATGAAGTAGTAACATTTTCTTAACCATTTGAATTATTTGTGTGATATGGTGAACATGGTTCATAAGAATTCTTAGGAAACTGAACTATTTCACTGACAGTCACTTTTTATTCATATACAATGGTTTCATATACCACATTTGGTACCTGAAGATGTGGTTAAAGTGTTTTTTTTTTTTCGAAATGACTACGCTATTGACCCAGCACGGTCTTAACAGCTTCACAGGACTACAAATGGTTAAAGTGTTAAGACTAGAAATAGACTATATTGATAATTAATTATTTATCTAATTTAATATTTACTATAGTTCTATCAATTCTAGGATTTATTTTGCGTGCGGCAGAACGGGGGCTCAATTGTTGACGTTTCATTCTCCACCCCGTCTGTCGCTCGCTGTGTCCGGGGTTGGAGAGTCGAAGAGGAGGTGGAGACCTTATCGGACCACCGATACATCAGGTTCGAGGTCTCCGCCTCCTACCAGGAGCCGGCTAGCCGCCCCCGGAGAGGCGCAACTTTCCCCCGCTGGGCGATGGGCTGCCTCGACAGAGAGAAGGCGGAAGAGGCGGCCATCGTCCAGGCCTGGGCCTTGCCTCCTCCGACCAGAGACGGAATCGACGCGTCCGCAGCCTGCCTCCGTGAAGCTCTCACGGAGGTATGCGATGCGTCGATGCCGCGGAGCGCGCACCGCCCGAACAAGAGGGCGGTGTATTGGTGGTCGCAGGAGCTAGCAGAGCTTCGTGCGGCCTGCTCCGCGGCCCGGCGGCTGTTCGGGCGCAGCCGCCGTAGAAGGGTCCGAGACCTCGAGGAGGAGGCCCGGCTGTATGGCGACTATCGCCAGAAGAAGAAGGATCTTCAGGTTGCCATCAGCCGGGCCAAGGAGGAGGCGTGGGACGAGCTCCTCCGTACGTTGGACAGCGATCCATGGGGGCGCCCTTACCGGGCCGTCCGGAACAAGCTCCGGGGCCGAGCGCCCCCCGTTATGGAGACTCTGACGCCGGAGGTGGCTGAGAGGGTCGTGGGAGAGCTGTTCCCTGACCCTCCGGAACAGTCGCCTCCTCCCATGCCTCCGCCCCTCGCGTTCGTGGTGGAGTTCGAGGGCCGTCCTCCCCCGGTGACAGAGGAGGAAATGGAGAGTGCGACCGAGCGCCTCCGCGGCAGACGGACTGCACCTGGGCCGGATGGGGTCCCCGGACGTGTTTTGGTCCTGTCTATGGATCACATTGGGGGATGGCTTCGGGGGCTGTTCGACTGCTGTCTTGCGGCTGGACAGTTCCCGGAGCCATGGAAGACGGGGCGGCTGTGCCTCATTCCGAAGCAGGGCCGCCCTCCGGACTGCGCGTCGGCGTACCGGCCGATCGTTTTGCTGGATGACACCGGGAAGGCCCTAGAGAGGGTAATTGCCTCCCGGGTTGTCCAGCACTTAGAGGAAGTCGGGCCGGACTTGTCGGACGCGCAGTTCGGCTTCCGTTCAGGGCGCTCCACGATGGACGCCCTGAGCCTCCTCAAATCTCTCTCGGCGCAGGCGGCTTCCCGCGAAGATAGGCTCCTGGCGGTGTCTCTCGACATCGCCAACGCCTTCAACAGTCTGCCGCATGGAGTCATACGGGAGGCGCTCCGCTACTTCGGAGTGCCCCTGTACCTGCGGCAGCTGTTGGGGGCGTACCTGGAGGGAAGGGAGGTCGCCTACGAGGACAGCCGGGGGAGGGTGATCCGCCGGGGGACCCCTTGTGGTGTTCCTCAGGGCTCGGCCTTGGGCCCATTACTCTGGAACCTGGGCTACGACTGGGTGCTCCGCGGCGCACTCCCAGTGGGAGCGCGCCTGATATGCTACGCGGACGACACCCTAGTCGTAGCCCAGGGAGACGACTTTAAAAAGCTCGTGCGCCTGGCCACGGAGGCAACAAATCTCGTGGTCGGGCGCATTCGACGGTTGGGCCTCAGGGTGGCCCTCGAGAAAACTGAGGCCCTGCTGTTTCACGGGCCTCGGCGTGGGCCGCCTCCAGGGGCCCACTTAAATGTTGAGGGTGTCCGAGTCCGGGTGGGGACCCGGATGAAATATCTGGGCCTCACCCTGGATGGGCGGTGGCGGTTCGAGCCCCACTTCAAGGGGCTCGGACCGCGAATTGTGGGAGCTGCGGCTGCGCTTGGCCGTCTCCTCCCGAACACGGGGGGACCTGGTGCTGCCTGCCGGCGCCTGTACGAGGGGGTAGTGCGGGCGATGGCCGCCTATGGGGCACCGTTGTGGGTGGACGCCCTTGGCGCCACGAACGTCCGCGTGCTGCGTAGGGCGCAGCGCACAGTGGCGCTGAGGGCGATACGAGGATACCGAACGGTGTCCTCGGCGGCGGCCATCGTGCTTGCGGGCTCCCTTCCCTGGGAGCGGGAGGCGGAGGTTCTTGCCGCCGTCTATAATTATACGGCGGCTAAGAGACGCCGAGGGGAGCCTCCAGCTCCCAGGGAAATCGAAGCCTTGAGGGTTAGGGTCCGGCAGGACGAACTGGAGAGGTGGAGGCAGGACCTGGCGGACGCGCGGTACGGCAGGTATACAATTGACGCCGTCCGTCCGGTCCTGTCGGAGTGGATCGGGAGAACTTGGGGCTCCCTGACGTATAGGCTGGTGCAGGTGCTAACTGGGCATGGGTGCTTCGGGTGGTACCTGCACCGCATTGCCCGCAGGGAGCCCACCGCCGCATGCCACGAGTGCGGCGCTGCGGTGGACAGCGCGCAGCATACCCTATCAGAATGTGCTGCGTGGGACGAACAGCGCCGCGCTCTGGTTGCGGCGGTAGAAGGAGATCTTTCGCTGCCGAGTGTCATCTCCCGGATGCTCGGCAGCGAAGAAGTGTGGAATTTGATGGCCTCCTTCTGCGAGGAAGTCATCTCGCAGAAGGAGGCGGCGGAGAGGGCCCGCGAGATGGACCCTCACAGCGGCCGTAGCCAGAGACGGGCCGGAAGAAGGGGGAGGCAGAACACTCGCCTACTCCCGCTACCGTAGCCGGACCTGAGGGGATGTAGCCGGGGGGCTCATTCCCTCACTGCACAGGTCTGGCTGACGAGGGGAGGTGACTGGTTGTGTACCCAGTCGCCTCTCTATTGTAGGACGTAGCCTGGCGACCAACTTGCCAGGCAGCCGCAGGGGCGGTTTCAGGAAGAAAGCTAGAACGTTCCCTGTCCGCCCCTAACATGCGGCCGACGGTACACCGTGGGGTTTTAGTCCGTGCGAGTCGGACATAACCCACCCTCTCCCCCGGGAGGGTGGGTATCCGTTAGGGATTTCCCCACGTTAATAAAAAAAAAAATAAAATAAAAAAAAATAAAAAAAAAAAAAGGATTTATTTTATTGTTTTATACTTGGATTCATTTGATAATGTGGAGAAGTTTATTAATTGCCATAAACCCCGTATTTACCATAGAAGAAATTTGCGATATAAAAATGAACTATGTAAAATGGTTAAGTATTAGTTATGTCATAAGCACATTAATGTTTCGATAGACATACAGACATTACTTATCTTTATACTAAGAAGGAAATATTTGAAATTCATCGTCTTTAATCTATTTCATACCAGTGCATTTTTTTTTTCGAAATCACTACTCTATTGACCCAGCAAGGTCTTAACAGCTTCATCGAACTACAACATACCAGTGCAATTACAGTACATCGTTTTATTTATCGAATTTATTATTTCTCAAGGTAGTATGTAATAATCATATAGCATATATCACTGTCATAGAATAATGTAGGATCATGTATTAAAAGCTGTGAAACTATTCAGCATGCTAAAGAAATAAATTGGAAAGTGGTTACTCTAATTTTGGAAAAATGAGCAAGTTAGTAATAAAAAGCCAAATTTAAATTATATTTTATTATACATGACCGCATTTTAAAACTTAACATACAAAAAGTCAAAGTAAACAGATTTATGCCGAATGTACAAAGTAGGTGTCACAAAGATTTTTATTTTTAAATTCTAGTTGCAACTGTGGATCTAGTGTTCGATTAATGATATTTGCAATTCTACAGTCATTAACAATTGATGTGTGATCAGATTCTAAGTCAAACAGTTTAACTGGGTGCTTTGTATAATTAGATAAATTATAATCATTAGCCAGATCTGCAGATTTTGGATGAGTATTAGCTTTAATCAGAACCAATTCAGATTCCAACTTGAAATCGGGTTCATAATCCTGAGTCATTATTATTCTTCTGTAAGCAGTTTCGAGTATAGATTTCTTGTATTGATTAGAGTAGTTGACCGTAGTTTTAAGATTCTTTAGACAACATTCCACTTTCTCTAGCCATGTTGCAGTGTTTTTCAGAGCATCGTGCAATTTTTCAGACTTTTCTCCAGATATCAAATAACAAATATGTTCAGCAATTTTATTCTGTGATTGGTCTAATGTAAAACTATTTAAAAATGTTTGTACTTGAAGTTTTACAGCATCTGGGCTACTATTTATACAATATATAACACCGACATGACCTGTAATATTGAAAAATATGTCTTATTATTTACAAGTTAACTATTCCTATTGTTATTGAAATCTTGCTCTAAAGAAGATTTTGCATTAACTATATATTATAATTATTTTATATTCTATCAAGATACTGAATTGTTTCCAGTTGGTGTTAAATATAGAACTATAATTTTAATGCACTGGTAAATTCATGAAAGAGTTTGTATTTAATACTGTTAAATGAGATAAATGACAAATTGAATTAATTGCTTGGCAAAACTAAAATTGATCTTATATTGTGATATAACATTATCAAGAAGTCACTTAGTCAAATTTTATGTGATTAACTTTCGGATGTTCTTGAAAACGAAGTAAAATAATCAAGCTAATGAATTTTTCTGTTAAACAAAGTAGTCTTCGCTAATTACCTTCTTTCTCCAACATTGCTGCTAACTCTAAGGCAATATTAACTCCAAAAGAATAACTCATAAGATAAAACTTTGATTTTGTTATGAGTTTCGTTTTCATTAACTAAAAAAAAAAAAAACAGAATTATAATTTATTTATAACACATAATTCTATTTTTAATAAATATCAGTAATTGTTCATTTTCGGAACATTTGTGTGAATAACAAAAGGCATTGTGGTCGAAGATCATATCAGGAGAAAAAAAAAACTACTTAAATACACAACAGACGAAACTTTAATCACAGCGAGTTGAGAAACAAATAAGGTGTTATAATAATTTGAAACATTTTAAGTTTTTAACTTTTAACTAGCCAAAGAAAAATTTTAAAAGCTCAACATAAAATATTTTAATCCACATTTAAGTACATTAGAAAAAAATATTGTTGGCAATATGTTATACTTACACTTCTTACATCGGCAGTAAGTTTTGGAATACTCTCAGTCGACAAATCTGGCCCTAAGTGGACAGCCACAGCTTTCATTTTAAGTCTCTCTGTAATTGATTTGAAGATTTGATGTCCACCATCGAAGCCTGGTATTACTATCAAGTACGTATCTTCAGGATTTAAGTCCTATCGAAAAGTAAATGAATTATAAAATTAAACCCATCATTATAAACTACATTCCTACTTGAAAATGTTTTGATAAAGTTATGGATATGCTTAATAAAAATTAATAAATTTATTCTTTTTTATCATTCACTATTAAAAACTCCTTCTATAATCCGAATTAGAAGTACCTCCCAATTGGAATGGACAGAATAAATGAATAGTGGTTATTCTATAAAGAGCATTACTTATTGTTCATTTAAAGGATGTTCTTTTTATTTTGGTCTATTGCTAAGATCTAAAATTGATCTTAAACCAATATAGTAATTTCTTTGAAAACTTCTAAATAAATAACTGTTTATTTTGAAATAATTTTCAAGAGTCAAATAAAATTGTAAATTATACAGGACGTTTAACGTTTTACTGATCATTAGTCAACCTAAGTAATCCAAGTATCACCGAAGCAGATAAATTGTAGACCATAAATTATGGGTTATATCAACTATTACCATTCAATAACGCTTATCTAAATTCTAGTGTTTCTGAAACCTTTTTGGTTATAATTATTCCACACGATTATTTGGAAAACGTCCACTCATAATATATAGTAGTCATTTTATTACGGTAAATTATGATCACGGAAATTACTCGTTTGTCTTGATTTACTTTATAATCATTTTTGTGTAAAGTAATGTATCACTTAAATCGTTTTTGAGACAAGCAAATGTTACGTTTGAATATACGTAAACATAGGAATAAGAATATATCAATCAGAATGACATCCTCTAGGTACTGTTAGGTCAAATATCTCTTAATGCAAGACCATAAACATTTACTATTACGGTTTTTGATATAATTGCTTGAGATATATTAAATATATTTTGTTTTATAATATTACAATGACGATAGCGGGGTGGTAGGGTTATACAGCCCGACTGGGTCGCAACCACCATGTACATAGCGAAAAAGCCCGTCATAGTGACTCGCTTTTGCGCGTCGCGTTTCGGGATCAGCCTGTGCATATCCAGTACCGGGTGACTTTCGTCATTTTGGCCGGCATGACAGCGGCGACCGACGATGGAAGATCTGTCTCGCGGTGTTCACCACTGTTCTTGGATTGTACTATGCTTACCATCAGGCATAGTGCAGTCACTTTGTCGTGCTTCAATAAAAAAAAAAATATTACGAGAAAATTATGTCAACTGACCTCATTATGATTGCTTAGCAACGTTTGCATAGGTATAACACCATTGGACATTTCAAGATGTCCATATTCGCTGGCAATCGATGTGTACATACTTTCTAATCCAATAGAATCATTTTTTTTACATTCCAATGCATTTGTTTTATCCATTTCTAGAAGACTACATATGATAATAAAATTAGTACAATCACATTTTAAAATTAATTTAATCCTGACTTAAACAACTCTAATTTTATAATATTTTATAATAAATTAAATTTTATAATAAAGAAAAAAGACACCCAATGCAGATCCATAGGCGTCTTATCTAGATTAGGTAGGGGGATAACGACCGCACCAGCCTATGAAGTATAAGTGATTTCAAACTCTGAGAAGTCCACAGTTTTATGTTTTCTTCAGTGGTATTACAAGAACATTTCTCAGGTTCACGTTTCCTCACAATGTTTTCTTTCACCCTCAAACGATAGTGTTACCAAATTACATTAGAAAACGTATGCAAATTTCTAAAACTTCGTTGATACATGACGGGGTTCGAACATGTGGTCATCGGATTGGTATTGCGCCAGTCAAAGTATTTTACCACCATGATTTATGTGGTATACGACGAAGTATGTACATCATACATAAAATAATATTAACAAAGTTCTATATTTCCTAAAATAATATAAGTGTATTATAACTTATGAAATATGTTAATTTCATACAAATATATTTTTCAAATCGTCTGATAATTACGTTTTGATCGAAATTTTCTTCAGCTTTTCTACCGGGTAGTCTATTTTAAAATTACTTTTCAGAAGTAACCTTAATTCTTCAAAATTAATTTCATTTAAATTAAAATCGTCCACGACCATGTATTCTTTCAATTGGTCAAAAGATTTAACACCTGAAAGTAGAGAAGATTGAAAACAAATAAAGGTAAAATCTAAATTTTTACATGTGATGGTACAAAAGAATTTACGTCCAGAGATAAAGTGTCATATGATGATGCGCGTGCATCAGAGCTAATAGAAACTAGAATAGTTTTCTTTGGGATTTAATATTTCCACAATGATAACCTTTGTCAAGAAGTAAAAAGTCTCACAAATTAGTAAAATAATTTTTACCACGTTTTATGGCTGATTAAAGTGCAGTGTGAATTTTGAAGTGGTTTGAAACGAATTATGGTATTTGAATGCAATTTCATAGATACAGCTAGGTACATACGGGGCTCACTACTCACATCGCCACTACAGAGTCCTTCAAATTATACGTGAAGCCATAAATCTTTTATTAGGAAGAGCCCAAAAAGGATTGACCACAATCAAAACACAAATCAACTTTATAAAAGAAGGCTCAAAAAATCCTAAGAACAAGCCTTAGTCAATCCTTAGTGCAGCGCCCGATTGGACTATTTTAATGAATACGTATGAAAAGCACTACAAAATCCCAGAAGATGTGTGCGTTTCGCCATCCAGACCGGACATATTTCTCTATTCCAGACATACAAAGCGCGTGGTATTTGTTGAGCTTACCGTTCCGTGGGAAACTAATATTCCTGAAGATCACAAGATGAAGCTGGATGAAGATGAAATAGCTATAGAGTTAATCTATATGCCGTAGAAGTGGGAGCGAGAGGTATACCAGCGAAATCTCTCTATAGCCTGCTCAAAAACCTCGGTCTATCTAGAACTGCAGTAAGCTCTATACTAGAACGATCTACTAAAACTACACTAGCAGGTTCATACCAGATTAGGATAGGCAGGGAGAGAAGCACGAGTGGTTAAGGTGAGTGTTAATGTACATTCGAAAGAGGCCCCTTAAACCTACACCTGTGTGACAAGTCTCGGGAACTACTCGGAGATTCTCTCGTTGCCATGCAATGGACCCGGCACCTACATGGTGAATCCATGGTATGCTAAGTAGTACGTCTCTCTCGTAAAGGTAACATTATACAAAATGAGAAAGATTAAAATAGTCCCACACCGATTATCTTGGATATAGTAGTAATTAAATTTTCATCCATTTCTTTTTTCAACTTGTATGTACAAGCATTATTAAGCTTCAACTTCAAGCTCCTCTCCATCGCTTCTAACAGTGCTAACTGCGATTTTTTAATTCGATTCTTCATATTAATATCTGCCTGAAATAATAGTAAATGAGTATGTAGTCACTTTATTGGTACTTTTCTATCGCCTTATAAATGTATGAGGGTTATGCAGTCAAAGGTTGTAATGTTAATATTGCTATGAATGGTCACTGTAGATTAAAGCCTATTTATTCATCACTTTCTAATCCATCATCTAAAATTCAGACTCATAAGTGTGTGTTGGCAATTGCACTATTGAAACGTAAACTTATCGCTCTCTCTTCTCTCTCTTCCTGACTATTTGCCTCACATAGTGATGTGCTCAACCTTTCGTATTTTCTTTCCATTTCGCTCTGACCTTGGCATCGTAAAATTTGTACTCCTTCATATTCTTCAGCACTTCACCCTTCTAGTACATTTTGGACCTGCCTCTTGATCTTTGATCAGGAAGAGACAGTTGTAGTGTTAGCTAAATTCCATGTTTAGTTTGGTGGCTTTCTTTTCACATAACCATACCATCGCAGCTTACTTTCCTACATTTATCTATGCAAGTATATTTATTGTAATTTGCGACCGACATAAGCATAGTTATCGTGATACTAATCGGAAATCTAGAAAAGTTTTGACAAACTAGCATGATTCTCTTAAAGCATTTTGTTGTTTCTTTTCTTGAATATAACAACAACACAATACAAAAAATCAAGAATATCTAAAAAAAATACGAAGGTATGATATAAAGAGACGCAATTTCAGAAATAGTCTTACTTTATCAAAGTTCTCGTAACGTAAAATAAGTGCTGGCAAACCAACATTATTCCTTTCTTCACATATATTTTCAATTACCGATACGGCATATTCATCACTGTCACAGTTCGATCGACTTGACAGAACAACGAAGTTGCTGAAAGAAAATTCATGTGAACAAGTTTGTTGATGGCAAAATTGAATTATATTTGACAATAAATGGAAAACTATAATGTAAATATATAATCACAAATATAATATCGCTAAAGATTTATTTTCACGTTATTAGTAATGAATTAATATTATTTTCCACAAGATATTAAGATGCTCAGTAAAAATCGAGGTATGCTTAAAATTACTTTAATTAAAATTTACCTTAAATCTTTAGATAATTTTCTAGATTCTCTATCCAGGTTTGACACAAGCAAAACAGTTTTATCGAATACTTCAACAAATTCGTTTTGACTTTCTTCGTTATCATTATCTTTAGATGTATTTTTAAGTAAAATAAATATGCCACTAACTTCGCCCATTTTTGTGGCTTCTCTATATATACTAGCACATCCTTTATCTGTGTGCAATTTATCTAATGATAGTTTTATTGATACATTTTGTTTTTTCCATTGGCTGTAAATAAATGAAAATTCTGACCAGCTAAAATTATTAAACGGCAAGCAATTTTATAGAAATAGCAAATTTGAAAAGATATATCATTTTATTTCAAACATAGCAAAAAGCAAAAAAAAATGCAAATATTCAACTTACGCAAACTTGGATTGCATATATCCAGAGACGTAACTATTTTGCAGATTTATTATGATTTTTCTAGCTCCTCTACTTACTAGCCTACCAGCAAGATCAACTGAAATACCAGATCCATCACATGCAATCAGATAAACTCCTTGAGATGAGTAAGTCATTCTGAAATTTTTAATAAATAATGCAATTATATTTACATCAAACAAGTAAAATGAAGATTTCATTAACATATTTGGTCACCATATAAATTAAATTTTTCAATTCCTTCAATGACCAATTAATGAAAAATATGTGGTGAAAATATAAACTTGTTGTCAAGCTGAGAGGCTATCCTCAGGTACCTTATGTTAAGGCAGATGCACTGAAGAGCCAGTGCTCCACTCTCTAGGTTAAGCGTACTACCATTTCGCCTCAGTATCACATAAGGAAACTATTTAAAAACTAGCGGAGCCAATACGCAGATATTGTTGTACCGCAAACTTTATGTAACGAATACTAAAAAAATATGAACTAAAAATATATGGATAGACTATGTGACAAATCCAAAGATATAAAAACACTAAATCAGACTAAGTTGAAATAATTTACAGATCTCAGCAACGGTAACACCGTATTCATTTAAGAGCCATTCAGGTAACCTCATATGTACTAGAAAAATCAATTAAATTGATTCACTTGTTTAAGAGGAGAATTTAGAACAGCCGCTCAGCAGAATTTTACGTATAACAAAATCAAATTGATGCGATGTTGGCATAGTTAATACCATGTTCTGATACCATATTGCTCTACGTAGGTTCGCATACTTGCGACTGAGTCGATGAAGGAAATATCACGATGTAACCATAACATGGTAAAAGGATTTTTTCTAAGTCCGGGCCCGCTAGCGTAAGTTAAAAATTTAGCATCAAGCTCCTGTTGATGTGTTGAAGCAGTTGTAATTGAGAGCCACTACTCTCTAGGTTTAGCGTGTTTATAATCTTAGATTACATGGTTATTCAACAGCAGATATGTCTGTTGTGAAACGCTAGAACTTTAAATAATAAAACAAGATAGCTTTCGCTTTCAAATAATTATATAACTATTGTTTATCATACCTCGGCGAGACGTTAAGACCTTGATTTGTAATTACTGGATCTCTCATACGTATTATTACTCTTCCTATATGTCTGCTTGTAGTTAACAATCTAAATGCTCGAGACACATTTTCGATTGCATATATAACTCTGCTAAGTGGTCTCACTACACCCTTAGATATACCTTCACTTATCAATGAACGCAGCTCCTAATATAGAAAGTGATCAAATAGTAACAAATTAAACAAATTACAAATTATAGCTTTAGAAAATTGATTATGAGAATAAAATTGATAACTCGTCCCGTTAGTCTAGAGAGAAAGACTTTCAAGTGTAGCTGCAGAATATTTTTTAGCAGCTGCAGATATATATGGAACTGGAAGCTGGTAGCTGATTAGATGACAATTACAAAAAGAAAAACAACCACAATGTACACAATATTTTCCATAAAGTGACAGATATAGTCTTATACAAAATTTAGCTTCAGTTTGAAATCTAATCGGGAGTGGATTCTCGTTATGGTAGGGAGGGATATAATGCATATATTCACGTTTGACCGCATCTAATAAAAAGCGATGATGAGTGGTTGAGCTTTCTAATAATCGTATATTGACTATTTCCTTGACACCATCCAGCAAATATTGTGGATGAACAAGCAAAAGGATTTCAGTACGACACGATAATAGCTCAGTGGGCAAATGCTATAAAACTGTATCAAATGACGTAAGTGAAGAAAACCCAAATGATAAAATCATAATAGAGACGAGAGATCCACAATATCTATTCTGTACGTACATTTTGCTACCTGGACTTGAGATTCAGCTACAATTTAAGAATACCTTCTTAGGCCACATCATCATTTAATGTCAAATGTGGAAAAAATTGAAAAGAAATAGTTCAGAAACATAAAGATCATTTACCTGATAAATATAATATAAACAATAAAACTATATTTATTTTACTAGCTGACCCGTGCAACTTTGTCTGCACCAAATTGGTTATTACTAGTTTCAATTGTATTTTTAAACGTAAAAAAATTGAATAAAACTGATACCAGATTGCAGCTACAACTACCGTTTCTAATTGTGAATCCAGACTATCCACGGATTAACTGAAACATTACCAGATAAAATGTGATTTTTTTTTTAATAAGCCTAGTACCCGTTCGTAGCATCATCTACCACTCCGTTGTTTGTAGTCCGGTGAAGCTGTTAAGACCTTGCTCGGTCAATAGCGTAGTCATTTCGAGATTTCGACGGCGGCGTGATCTGTGGTTTTGCGGGCGTGGGCGTGAACACGCTCTGTTTGAAGAGACAGGCTGGTACTGATCTTTCGCTGACGTGATTGAATCAGGAGGGAAGGTAAAAAAGGGTCACTGTCGTCTTCTATACTGCGCAGCGTTAGGTACGAGTTCATAGTTTGCGGCGAATACCACTAAAGGGCTGGGTTGATTCACGGATTTTTCGAAATAACTACGTGTGAGTGATTTTATATACGCCCAGACAGATAGCATCTCCAGGTCACTGTGGAGATCCTTTGTCCGGACGGGCACCGATGATTTTACGTAGGGTTCGGTTCTGGAGAACCTGCAACTTTTGAATACGATTTTGCGCATGTGCAAAGACTGAACAACCGTACGTCATAATCGGATGGATGCAAGTTTTATATAAAATGAGTTTATGTCTGGGGACATTTTACTCTTATGACAAAACAAATGATAGAGACAACCCAAGACCATAGCGGCTTTGTTTCGCACTCTATATGTGTGTAAATCGAATTAAGTGTTTATCTAAAGTGACGCCGAGATATTTCACCTCACCGGCCCAAGGTATTTCGGTTTCGTATAGCCTGACGGTCGACGACGCATGTATTTAAGATGGCGTCAATCCCAAGTCATACGTTTACGTTTATCGTTGTTTATTGTATATGATGAAATTTTAATATCAACAATGTTTAAAATAATAATAAAATTAAATTTGTTCTTTGCTATGGAAAAAAATTATTGGTTTGAAATTTATTATTTTATTTATGAAATATATTAGCGGATATATATATGATTGTTTATAAAGAAATGTGTCTGACTATAATAAAATTATGCTTTTAATTGCGTTTAAAAATTACTGAAAAAAAATGTTCCTAAACCTATTCATAAATCAAAATGCGCATTGAAAGTACAACGTTAACAGGCTACCAAGTGTCCTTTCGGGCTAATACTAACCTCTCACAGAAAACCGACGTGAAGTAACAGTGAATGCATTGTAATGTTTGGTTTGGTTTGGTCAGTGAGAGCGCCGGAGGCCTACCTCTCTTCTCGTTTCCTCCTTTGCCATCCCTTACCCTCCCCCATATACAGGTTGGCAACGCACTTTGGACACCCTTGGTGTTGCTAGAGTCTATAGAGGGTGATGGTCACTTAACATCACATGACCCACCTGTTTGTTTGTTTTTTTTTTTTTTTTATTGAAGCACGACAAAGTGACTTCACTATGCCTAATAGTAAGCATAGTACAATCCAAAAACAGTGGCGACCATCGAGAGACAGATCATCCATCGTCGGTCGCCGGTGTCATGCCGGCCATAATGACGAAAGTCACCCGGTACTGGATATGCACAGGCTGATCCCGAAACGCGACGCGATGAAGCGAGTCACTATGACGGGCTTTTTCGCCATACACATGGTGGTTGCGACCCAGTCGGGCTGTAAAACCCTACCACCCTGGTTTTGCCATTGCCTCGTTCGTTGATCAGCAGGGTGCACCGCGTGCAGGTGAGGTTGGCTTGGGTGTCTCAAGTTTTAAGATGTTACTCGACACCCCTTACACCCCATTATATATACATGTTTGCCTCCTATGATACAAAATAATATATATTGATATATTAAAGAACCAAGTATTCTATAATTCTTGTTCTTTTAACTTTTCCGGCTCTTGTACTAAGGTGTCGCAAAAAAGTCTAGTTACGTTAACTACAAATTTTTGTTTTTCGTTATCCTGAAGAACCCCTTGCGTTTTATGGGACAAAAAGTAACCTGGATGTAGCCTTGTAATAATATCAGTTATTACTGTGTTAAGTTTCGTTAAAATTGGTTCAGTACTTTCATTGTAATACGAGTTTAGATTCTAGGCTTTAATCCTTTATCCTGGAGAACTCTTTGCGTTTTATGGGACAAAAAGTATATTTGATGTAATCTCGTAATATAAGTTATCGCTATGTCAAGTTTCGTCAAGATTGGTTCAGTAGTTTCAGAGTGATGCGTGTTCATAGGGACAGACAGACAAACAGACAGACAGACAGAAAGACAGAAAGACAGACAGAAATTACAAAAAGATTATTTTTGGCTTCTATATCGATAACATAGTCTACCCTTATTAAAATTTTCAAAAAATATTTAATGTACAGATTTCGACTTGTTACAGTTTTACTATAGTATAGATTAGAATTATATAGAATCGAAAGTATCCGCTTAAATCTTACCTTCTTTTGGTTGTCACTGTTCATTGAAAACAAATTCCTTATATCAACTGTTAAATAAGTTTTATCTCCAAGAAGAAAATACATTCCTATGTCTTTATTTTCTATTATATCATGTTGGCTAATATCCATAAAAATACCGTTACAACCAACGCATTTCATTGCAGCCTGTTAAAATTACATTATTCAATATTTCTAGAGGTAATTAATTTGAAATCATATAATTTAATCAATTCATTTTGTATATCTGTACAAAGAGAGGTAAAAGGTATTTTCTTTTAATTAATCTGCAACAGTGTGGACAGTATAAAACAAACAGTGTGTAAATATAGACAAACTCGATTCTGCGAGAGATACAGAAAACAATAAAAATAGTTTAAAAACCTTCGCTTTAATTTAGGAAACACGTATGAAAAGAAATCATTTTCATATTTTTCTTAAGTAAATGAGAAATTTTATAAAGAAAAATATTTATTGTAGTATTATTCAAAATATGTAAGATGTAAGAAACTTTGGACCTTTTATTTATTGAATTGTACCATTATACACACAAAGCGAAATAACAAGTCAAATAATTGAACAACTTACCTCCCTGTACGATCCATTTGCACAGTTAATAACTATATCGCAACCTTTACCTTGTGTTTGTAACAGTACCTTGTAATGACAATTATCACGCCCAGAACAATCGATATTGTTTTCTGCAAAATTATATTTCTTTCACCTTTAATTTTCAAGCTATAACTAAGCTAGCAAACATTAGTTTGGCCATTATATTGAGATCTCTGGTAATTTTACGACCTTAAAATATTCTACACTAAAGTTGCTGCTCTTTACATTTGATCAAATTGCTTTTTTAACCGACGAAAAAAACGGAGGAGGTTCTCAATTCGTCGCGTATATTTTGTTTTTTAATGTATGATCACGCATTACTTTTTACAGTATCGTCAGATTTCAAAAATTATTTTTTTATTGGAAAGGGTATTATACTCCAAAGTTGGTCCCTTTTAAATTTGGGGAAAAAAAATTCAGCATTAAGGGTATGAAAATCGAGAATTATTGATTATTCACGCACTAATTATATCTATGACCGCACATAACTTTAGACAGAGGTATACTCCGAAGTTGGTCCTATTTACGTAATTAATTAATTTTCTTTTTTGGCGCTGACTTAAAATTACTTAGGTATACTTACATTAGTTTAAGAACTTAGTTATTAAGATGAATAAAGTAAAAGGATTATTATTTTGTGCTTTTCAGTTTTTTCGGCGGTTAGTTTTTTTCTTAAAAAGTTTTTATTACTCATGATCGATATGTAAGATATTAATAACCTATTAGTATTATATATACTTACTGTTGAGTTCAGGAAACAATTTCCTTAAAACGTTCTTTTTATGAACATTACTGACGGAGGTATATACATCAATGCCCACAGAAATACATAACGCAATCACAGCTTGACCAAAGGCTCCGGCACCACCAGTCACAAAAATAGTTTGTCCTTTACGAATCTTTACTTTCTGTGTCTATAAATTGTAATTTTGGTTCATCTTCGTATTTATTAACTCTCCGCCAGCGTTTTACGAAACTTGTTTAGTAACTCATATTTCAAAATAAGAGCAAGAAAGAAATTGTTGTCAATTAGGATACAATACACGTAAAAAATAACTGAATTATTAAGGGTGCGCAAGTACATTTACATATAGTTGTTATTTTAGACACGGAAGATAAAAAAGATACAAGTACATATATTTACATAATTTTAAAATTTAAGTCATAAACATAGATAATATAGATAACTTTATAAATACAGTAGAGTCACATTAATCCGGCACTTTAGTAGTACGATACATCCAATAATGCTGCACATTTCGCCCAAGCTTCCTTCACCTCTTTTATATTTTTCTTTAATGCTTGTGCACTGGTATCAGTACAACCCCCTATTTTCAAAGTGCCAGATTAGTGAGACTCTACTGCAATTTTAAGCTATTTACCAAACAATAATAAGCTTGAAGATATGGTAATGGAACAGTTGCCGCGTCTTCCAAACTCCAATACTCAGGGACTGGCCACAAAAGTGCTGGATCAGCTTTCACCGAGCTGCTTAGTGCACCTCCTCTTATAACACCCATTACTCTTTCACCGCTAGTAATAAATACAAGTTCAGCTTATGACATTTCATAATATGGAATATTTTTCTTAATAGTTTAATCGTGACCAGTATATACAAATATAAAAGTTAAATATGACATTAATTTCAACATATCATGTGCACATTTATGTTTTATCATACCAACAACAAATAACAATCAGTTGTTTAACACAATCTAACAGAATAATAGATGAATTGATTTAAGATTACCTGTAATCAATACCACTAAAATCCATTCCCAACGATGGTTCTTTTTTTTTAATACCTTTGACAGCGTTTTCTGCATCTCTCATTGACACACCAGCGTAGCACACCTGTGTAATAAGATTAAAATTATATAAAGTAATAACATACATGTTTTTGTGTTAGCATTAAGCAAAATTTCACCTGTACTAAAAAGTTGTTTGCTTGCATTGGAGGACCTTCGACCCATGTTAATTTCTCCAGGTTTCCTGGTATAGGATTCATTAAGGTATAATGTTTAGTGTTAGTTAATTTAGGACTTGGTATCCGATAATAGCTTCCCCATTGTCCCTAAAACATGGAAGATTTTAATTCTAGGACGTAATTAATTAAAATTACAATACAAATTTCATAAGACATGTAAGTTATTTCTACTACCAGTTATCATCAGACAAAATATATGGTAAAATACAAAGAAAAGTATTGTCATAATTAATTTAATACTAATATTAAGAGTAGGAAGTTACCTTCTTTAATATATTAATTCCCAAATTTTTATCCAATTGTTCTTTGAATATATTCAATTCTGGATTGAATTTCGGCGCATTAAAGCCTTCAATAATGACTGCTGATATATTTCTCGATGTAGTTTTTATTATTTTATTGACAAATCCTTGAATTAAATTCACATAATTATATTAAATAAAAACATGACAGATTCCATTAGATTTTGTTGAAAGCTTTGGATGACTTAGTTTGTAGTAGCTAACATCATTATTCTTATAGTTGTGCACCAGAATATTCAATTATAATGTAAAATGACGAGTAATTATCTACTATTTTCTAAAATTATTATGGTCCCATGCATTTATGCTACCTAATTTTTAATTCTTCATTAGGTTCTAAGAATTAGCCTTCAAGGTTATTATGAAATAGTATCTTGTTCAAAGCTTTTCACAATAGACTTGATGTACTATTGGCAGTTAACATCATAAATTTGATTTCTTTAAATACAACAGCATTAAATAAATATTATAAAATTTATACCTTTGAGGCCACAGTAAGGTTGCCTTTCCGATACTAAAACGATTCGTTTTGTTTTCTTTAATTCCGCATATACTTGTGGTACCCAAAGAAATTTATTATCATAATCAACTTTTATATATGTGGCATCTTGTTTATTACTTGTCTTCTTGAGCAATACCAATATATGCTTACCGTCCGACATAGAAGTAATTACAGTAAAACATTTATTTTTAATTATATGTTTGTTTGGTACATTTTCTTCCAAAGTTATAACAAACATATCGTTCGATATCGCCTTTTGAATATTGTTCAATTTCTGTAATTACAAAATGCTATTAACAACATTCCAAATAAAAAGATGGATCGCTACGATCAACTTTGGTTCAAATTTTACAATGAGCTTTAGGCTACCAAAAACAGCATCATAGGATCATAGTCTAAAAGTAGATCATTTTCTGACACTGGGCCAGTTTATTGCCAAGTTTAAGTTTAAAATTTGTCGCCAACTACCTATGATCGTTTTCTGGCAGCTACAATTTTGAGAACTATTATACTCCATTAATACTAAGGTCATAGTTATATAAAAATAAATAAGCAAACAGAATTTGGACTTTAATTATAGGAATGGTTTTTAATCTGGTTTTGAATTAGACCTTACATTTTAATTGAAATCAAATCCTTGATTAAGATGGAAATATTAAAATACGTATAAATATTTAAAATAACTTCACATTGTAATATCACATTAATATCAGAATTTATTTAAGAATTTTCCACTCACCCTCTCATCACTTAATAAATTATGAAACACGAAAACGTTTGTTTCATCATTTTCTTGTGATTTCGTAATAAGCGTTTCAACCTCACTGTTTTCTATTACAGCTGTTTCTAAATAAATGTTTAGGTGTGTATTGCCTAGCACATTTTTGATTATATCAGACAATTTAGATACCCTAGATGATAATACCTCTGTAAGTTTTATATTATATCTTATGGCATTCTCATATACGATTTGCAGTATTACATGTAATGCTGTATCCATCTGTAATATGAAAAATCCAATATATTACCCAATTTAAAAATACAATGATGCTTCATTATTTCCTTAATTTTATTCAAAATCAGCACAGTATATTTAACGTTACCATAGAATGGATTAAAAGAAACGATGCCTCTAGGGGCTTATACACGATATGAGTTTTACCATATTGGGATTTTCTAGTTAGATGAATATAAATAAAATTGTTCAAGCATATTTGTATGTAAAATCAGTGGAACATCATAAAATATTTTTTGATTCATAGTAAAAATACTTTGGACTAATCTATTCAGTTCTACTGTCGATGTGTCCTCCTTCCTCAAAGCATAAATTATAAGAGATTTTGAAGTTTTAATAATATACTCACATCAATCTTGTTCATTGTATAGTACGAAAAGAAATGATTTGTTTCTAAAGCATCAGGTTCCATTTCTGTTATCGGTTTGTCATCAAAAGTTATGTTTTCAATTTCGATGCCAGCACACCTTTGAATGTTACATATTTAAATAAATATTTCAGATTTGTATGGATTTTATTCAAATAAAAATTATGTAATACCTTGTTGATCCATATACATCATCGATTTGGGCATCGAAACAATTCAAACCTTCTACTTCTTCAAATTTTGCTTTATCGTGTTCAATAACATCTATTCGTAACTTTTGAATGAATTTAGGAACAGAAATGCCATTATGTTCTCTTGTTAAACAATTTAATTGTACGAGTGCGTCTATAAATGTTACCCATTCTTTCGTGCAATGAACTTTAGCAACTTTACACGCAAGATTTGATGATCGAATTGATTTGAATTGATCTCTGAAATTTTCTGCTTGTTTAAAACAACAATATATATGAAAATAAGCTTTGAAAATAAGTGTTTTCCTGTTCAGAAGAAATCTGTGATAAGTTCGTTAAACTTCTATAATAAAGGGCACTTTTAAATCTTTCATACATAACAACGCTTATTTTTTATCTGTACAATGCTAGCTCGTTACAATGCTGATCGTGTAATAATTTTTTTCTTTTCAATAACAGCATTAAATTTTCTTATATTAGCAATAAATTTGAACTAAATTACAACTGTCTATTGCAGAAAATATAGTATTAAAATATAAGTACCAAAAAATTTTTAGATTATGATGAGTGTGCTTATAATAGTTTGTTGTAATAAATAGCTTACTTGTACGAATATCCTCTACTCTGAAATATTGCATATACATCTTCGCAATTTAAATATATTTCATCTTCATTTTCTTTAGTATCATAAAATTCGTGAACAAATTTTGTTGACCTTACCCCACTTATTACACCACTTGCAACTTGTGCTTCTTGATATGTTACCTGAATATATTTTTCGTCTTGATCAATACAAATATCTATCGTATGATTTTAAGTTTCTTGCTGTCGCATTATATAAAATGTATTAGATGGATTCATTAAGTCAAAGACATATTTATTAAACACCTCTAGAAGAATGAAAAGAATTTACCTCAAATTTATCATTCCCTTTATTAATTGTAATAGATAATTTCAATGGGATATCATCTCTCAAGTACACCTCACTATGAAAATGAATATCTCGGATAATGACAGATAGGTATCTGTAATCCTTGTTTCTATGCATGGCAAGGGTTTCCCAAACGAGAACAAGGATGGCTGCTTCAGGAAGAACATTCACGCCTGAATAAAAAAGAAAGTGATAAATTTAGGATTATTTATTAGATGCATCACAAGATGCATTAAATTTTAAGAAATATTTGTACAAAAAAGAAATAGGTATCATAAGTCATACTAATAAATACCGTCTCTTAAATGTCCTTGAAGATATTTGTAGTCATCATCGTGAACAGATATGATAATATTACGAGCAATAGCTGTACGTTGATCCCGAGAAGCGTAGGACACTAACTGCGGCCTAAAAAGTAATGTAATTATGAAATCATTTTAATTTAAAATCTGGTAAATGAGTAGTACTTTATATTTTTAAAATAGTTACATTTTATTACAAAACCAAATTGTTTACACTTTCTTGCAATGGTATTTTAGTTATAATATAATTTATTTCTTATGAAAAAAAAAAAATGGGTTTTTACTATAACGCAAGTGAAATTTTATTTATTTATTATTAGGTAACTAAAAAAAAATCGTAATATTACTTGATTCACGAGATTTATAAATCACGTTTAATTAAATGAAAATTGAAACACGAGCATGATTATGGGCAATCAATCCAACTACACATTTTTATTCAAATCTGTGCCTGAGTACGGAACACCTAATAAACACAATCATTCGGATGTTAGACGCATGTTAATAAATAAGAACAATATTTATTTAAATCTTTAAATTGAGCGATGGGTACCCTCATATATTACTTCACCCCTACTCCGCGGCTGACTTGCCTTACCACTAAAACAAATCATTAATCGATGTAACAGAGTCAATAAATACTTACCATTCTTCACTATGTGCCCATTCTACATAATGAGAGAGTAGTGGGGTCGTAGTTGAAACTGGAAATTCAATTTTAGGGTACAGAATATCGATTTTTGGATTCAGCCCAGCCTGATACATTCTGAAAAGACAATATTATTTCAACACTATACTAATGTTTATTTATGTACATTATAGGTATATAAACTTTTATTATCTGGGAGTTTTGATTTTGTTTGCGAACTGACCAATTAATGTACCAGCGACTGACCAATTAATTATAAATTATAATATTATAAATAGTTCTTATGGTTATTTTTTTAAATGGCACAAAGTTATTATTTATCTGTGTAGTGCTTGTCCCTTTAATATTCTGATAAATCGTCGACGATAGCTAATTAAAAATAGAAATTATAATTATATTAATTAACAGATTAGCGAAACAAAAGAAGCGAACCCACCGAATGCTTGACATTCACTGATTTATTTTCGATAGAAATGTATTGTTTATAAAATTATATACTGCATACCTCAATAGGGTATAATTGCTCGTATAAACTCTCTTTACATAATCTATAGTTAAATTTATTAATGAAAAAATAAAGTAACGGTATTCATATCTATGTAAAGCCAATTTCTGAGAAATATTCACCAGTTTAATGGTTGAGTCCACATTTTTACATACAATATCTATCAAAATATTGTATGTGAATGCATGAAATTGTAATTCATCTATACTAATATTAAAAAGAGGTAAAGTTTGTGAGTTTGTGACGTTTGACGTTGAAGGGGGTAATCTCAGGAATTACATAGCTCATTCATCGAGAATGGTTATAGGCTACATATCATCACGCTAAGATCAATAGACCAAATGTTTCAAAATCGGGATGTTTTTTCTTTTTGGGAACTGCTGCGTGTTAGTGTTAGTGTAACTATTCCTCGGGAACTAAGTCGCGGGCAGAGGCTAGTTATTTATACGCTAATTTAAAAGTATTATATTAAAAAAATCTTATTCTGTATATTCATGAGCCTTTTATTTACTTATCGTTGAAATAAATTCCTTACATGAAGCATATGTGTATTGTTTTACATACTTTCCTATGGCTTCCAGAAGAAATTTGACACCATCTGGAGTTCCACGTTTTGTTAACGGAATGTGTGTGCAATTTTCAAGTGACCTTTTCAATATCGCTTGCAGGAGACCATGAGGAGCAATCTCAATGACTATCGCATTATCTGGTATAAGCATACAGGCTTCCTCAAAAAGTACAGGACTCTGTGACATAAAATGAAAATATATTCACATTTTTTTTATTGAATAAGTGTCAAAGCTTTATAAACGAAAAGGGTAAAATTTTATAATTTGGTTAGTATGGAGCAAACTGACACAAATTTATATTCAGAAATAGCTGATAAATATAAGAAAAAATTCAAATTAAACCAATAACAACTATAATTATGACAACGTTTGCAAATCCAACATTATAGGGTTCGAAAATGTGCTCAACGATTGTTATTTAAAATGCACAAATTTAATCATTTATTTTTTGAGTCGAATCAATGATAAGGACTTTGGACAGAAGCAAAAACTCAAAACTTTGGATCAACTTGAAATCAATTATAGTCCGACTTATTTAAATTTCATAAACTGTAGATTGAAATTTTTAACATTAGTCAGGTATTCTCATCTATTGGTACTCGGAGTAATTATATACATTTTCACACAGTTCATTAATTAATCAAAAATATGATAGGCTAAGCAAGGTTTATACTAAATATCAATTTAAATTATACACATG
The DNA here is from genome assembly GCA_014332785.1 of Antheraea mylitta. Lineage (NCBI taxonomy): Eukaryota > Metazoa > Arthropoda > Insecta > Lepidoptera > Saturniidae > Antheraea > Antheraea mylitta. Next base: position 1,339,833 of record JACEII010000097.1, read on the forward strand.
AGCATGTCGATGTCATCGGTGACGCAAATTACAGTATTTTAACAATCAAAAATTTAAAACACGCCCATAATACAATGTTAGGCGCAGGTGTAAATGTACCGAGCATTTTTAAGGTCATAGAGCCACGCTGAAGCTAAGCTGGTTTTAGCATAAGTGGGTCGTGTTGCCCGAGTTACCAGCACCCGACCCAGAGAAACACCGACGTGAAGTAACAGTGCTTGTCATTATTGCATTTCGTTCGGTCAGTGAGAGCGCCAGAGGCCCACCTCGCCTTTCTCTCTTTCCACATTTCCTAACCAACTCAGACTGGCAACGCGCTTGGGACTCCTCTGGTGTTGCTCGTGTCTATGGACGATGGCGATCACTTAACACCAGTTAACCAACCTGTTCGTTTCCCGTTTTCGTTCGTTTATATTATAATTAAAAAAAATGTCGAGGTCATCTGTGACACGAACCCATAAATTTCCCCTTTATCAATTTTTTAAATCGCTTAATACGTCTAAATAAGTTTTTATTAAATAAATTTTTGCCTTTTTCAATGTTAACATAATAGCAAATAAATATTGCATTGCTAACTTCGAAATGTCATGACATATCCCTTCAAGAAAATATATTTGAACTCGTACGGCCTGACAATCACCAGTCATTACTATAACCGACTTCTGATATTATTGACCGAGACTTCATCCCGAAGTAACATAGTAAGTCGTTGTTAAACATTGTATCAACATTTTAAGGGCTACTTTTTATGTAATTATATTCCTTTTTAATAGTTTTATATGGGCACGAGCAGCATTTTTTTTCTTTTTTCTGGTTTTCGATTTTGCAATACTGATAAAATAATCAACAACTGGCACTTTATTTATTTTACCCATTCCAAAAGAAGCAATGAATTTGTAATATCCTACACCATATTTTTATTGAAACATAATTTGTTCATTTAACTATGGTAGATTATCAGATTATAATACTATCTTATTAAAATCTATTTTTAAATATATACTATAAAAACAACATTTCAATAAATGTCTAGCAGAAATTCCAATACATCAAATCTCCGATTTATTTTACTCACCATCATATTATTGGCGTGGTATTCAGCAGATGAATACTTAGCGAGCTCTTCATTCCATTTATGTTGGGGTATTGATGTAGATATCCATTTACTGCTTCGAGGTTTTGGATTCTTTATTAACTTTTTTAATTCTTGTATTACCTTCTGACCTAATAGTAATAAAAAAACGTCCACTTTTATAATTACATACTTAAAAAGATGTATTAGAAAGTGATATAAATTGGTCAGCCCATTCGCTAAGAGTCATAGTATCTACGCACATCTGAAGGCTGATCAAAAATCAATTTTTTTTTTTCAAATTAATCTGTTTCCATTATTAAGATACACACATAAATATAATTAATTTTATAAATTTAGCAATGAGAATATACCGATAGCTGAAATATATCTTGAATGATACGGTATGTTAGCGCACTGGACTTCTCTAGCGAACACTCCACGTTTTGTTAGATCACCGACGAATTCTTTTATAGCTTCAGCTGGCCCTGATATTGTAACAGACTCCGAACTGTTATGGCAAGCCACGTCGATTTCTGGAGGACATATCTTTATAATCTGCACAAGAAAATTTAAAACTTCTTTAATTTTCGTATATTTATACAACAAGGTGTATGCAATTTTTTTTTTACTATTTACAGTTTGTTGGATCACCGACAAACTCTTTCAAAACTCTAGCAAGCCCTAATATTGTACCGACCCTGAACTATTATGGCAGGCCACGTCGATTTGCCCGGAGCGACATGGTTGCTAGCTAGCTCGAGTCCGTGTCGCCCCATCAAGGCAGTAGAGGTACATCGGGGGGGTTTTAGTACGTGGGAGTCGGACATAACCCACTCTCTCCCCGGGGAGGATAGTTATCCATAACGGATTTCCCCTCGACAATGAAAAATTTAATCTTTTAGAAGTATTAAAAATTGCAAACAAAACACGTACATCATTCAAATACGTAATAATATATATTAAGGCCAAAATGGTTTATGGTCGTAGAATACATACATCTGCATAACTCAGTCCTATTGCAGCCATTGCTCCTTTTTCTATAGGCATTTCTGCACACACTTTTCCTCGACACCAAGTTGCCATAATCATTTCTTCGGTAGTAAATACTTCATCTTGGTACGAACACGCCATTTCACCTAGGCTATGACCTAGAAATGAATAAACAAAACTTTTATGAATGTCTCGTGTAATGTCCTTTGCTTATCGACTTGTATTCACGGCACAAAAATAGGTACAATAATTTTTAAGATAAATTTACTATTATAACATGTGGAAGAGGTATGCGGAGTAAAACGCTGTTTCCAGACTGGAGGATTTATTACGAGAGAGAGAGAGCGTTACAAAAAATATGCATCGTACTGAACGAGTATATCCCAACAAAAGGTGGAAGTATACAAGTACAGTGAAGTAATCTCTATTACCACGACACTAAGACGTCTCAACAAGGGTGAAATCGTACAGCGTGCGTAGTAGTAGTCCCTAACAGGTTCATCGATATGTTGGTCACATTGTTGGGTCCTTATTTCTAATCGACTAAACCATAGCGCGATTTAAAAGTCTGGTGGCGCCATCTCTTGGAGTCGAAGTCAAACTTTGTTGATAGTTCTGATCGTTAATTAGTGGTACATCATTGAGGTTTGTGCACAGTATTATTATTTTAGTAATATTGGTGTTACAGATCTCTCCCTCTGTCCATGAAGACGACCCGACGAATTGGACAGTAGTGGTGGTATTTCTCATCGACGATTGATCTTAGTTGATCGATTGATCTTTAGTAGATTTACTTTCTTTGTTAGCAGTCTGTTTCCTCGGTCTTCTTTTCTTTCTAATTGGCAGTGTAGGTCCTGGTACTGCACCATCTTCAGATTGAAATCAGACTAAAGGTGATGCATGATATATACCAACAGGGTTATTAGAGTCAGTACTAGCAATTTCAAATGAACTAGGTCCATTTTGACGTAGTATAGTGTACGGTCCATCGCGTCGTGGAACTAGTTTAGAGGTAAACCCTTGACTAGATTTACTCAGTACATGAGTAGTAACAAGCACTAGATCCCCGGGTTGATAATCGGGACAGGCTTGCCTTTTCTTATCAACATATTCCTTCCTCTTCTCTTCTTTAAACTCTTGTATTTCGCGTGCTCTAAGCAAAGTGTCAGCCATTATTAGCAGACGAAGAGTTATTTCTTTGATGAAATTGTCGTTTCTAACAATTTCTCTGAGATCATGTTTCATCTGGCATTCTTAGTTCACGTTCGAATGTTAGATATGCGGGTGTATAGCCAGTGGAACATGATGTAGCTGTTTTCATGGTGAAGCGTATACTGGGTAGTCTCTCTACCCAGGTTCTATAATTGTCCTCAACCAGAATAGACAATTGAGTCTTCAGGTCTCGATTCCTTCGTTCAACCGGATTCGACTTTGGATGATATACAGGAGTGAATCCATGTCGAATATTGAGACAGTACGTCAACTGTTGTATTACATTACTGACGAATTGTGTGCCGTTATCACTAATAAATCGGCGAGGAGTGTCATACCTCAGTATTACTTCTTCAAGCAATATCTTGGCACATTCTTCTGCGGTGGCTCTCTCTAAGGCAAATAGTTCCACCCAACGCGAAGCCACATCTTCAACAATAAAAATCCAATTATGGTTTCCTGCGGTTCGCGGCAATGGTCCAAATAGATCTTATGCTACCACTTCAAAGCGTTGATTTGGAGCTATGGTTTATAGTAAACCAGTGGGCTTCTGATTAAGAGACTTATAGCGTTGACATTGTATACAATTACGGACATAAGTTTCTATCTCTTTTCGCATCCTTTTCCAGAAGTAGCGTTTTGATATTCGGTCGAACGTTTTATCGCTTCCATAATGTCCTGCAGTTGCGTCATTATGGTAGATCATAATAATGCTAGCTTGCTCTTGTTTAGGTATAACTCACTGACTAGTTTCTACTTCAGCGCCTGGATTATAACGATAAATTAATCTATTATTCATAAGGTAACCTTTTCTACTCCAGTATCCAGCTTTTTCTTCGTCAGTACTTTCCAAACATTGTACTATTTTAAAAATTTCCTCGTCTTTGTTTTGTTCCTTTCTTATTACTTCTTTACTTTTTGCTGGCATATCAACTACCACTGTACAAATCTCACAGTTTTCTTCTGTTGTAGTATCACAGCTGAAACGAGATAATGAATCAGAAACAGCATTTGCTTTTCCAGGAATATATTTAATGTCAAGGTCATACGGTTGCAGTAGAAGAGCCCATCGAGCCAATCGCCCAGTAGGTGATTTCAAAGACATAAGCCATCATAAGGCTTGGTGATCTGTCATAATCGTTATTTTAGCACCTTCAATGTAACCTCGAAATTTATTGACTGCCCACACAACAGCCAATGCTTCACGTTCTGTCGTGGAATAATTGCGCTCGGGCTTGGTCAGCAGATGACTTACGTATTCTACGGGATGTTCCGTATCTCCCTCTTCCTACACGAGAACTGCACTGAGAGCATAGCTGCTCGCATCAGTTTTGATTGTATATGGCTTTGTATCATCAGCTTGAGCTAGCACTGGGGAAGATACCAGTAATTTGCGTACCATTAAAAAAGCGCGTGTTTGCTGTTCTTTCCACATCCAACTGGTGTTCTTTTTAGTAAGACGTATGAGAGGTTCTGCAACCTTTGCAAATCCGGGTATGAACCGTCTGTATCAGGAACACATTTGAATAAATGATAACAAATGTTTTAGATTTCGTGGAGGTGGCATGTCCATTATAGCACTGACCTTGTCATGGTCAGGTTGCAGTGCATCAGTAGTAATATAATGGCCCAAGTACTTTACTTTCTGGCAGCAGAAATTACACTTTTCTCGATTCGCTGTCAAGTTAAACTCTCTAAACTTTTTGAATACATCGTCTAGATCCTTAAGGTGGTTATCAAATGTAGACGACATGACAATCAGGTCATCTAAGTAAACTAACAGTTTGATATGACTACGTGAGATACGAAAACGATCCATCATCCGCTGGAACGTAGCCGGAGCATTTCGCAATCCGAAAGGCATCCTTTTAAATTTATATATTCCGAAAGGAGTAACAAAGGCGGTTTTATCGCGATGTTCCTCTTTAAAATTTATCTGCCAGAACCCAGCACGAAGGTCTTTGGTACTCATATAAAGCGTAGGCTTAGCGTTATGGAGTAGGGTATCTATTCTTGGTAACGGATAAGCATTAGGTATTGTAATTGCATTGAGTTGGCGATAATCAACGCATATTCTTGTGCTCCCATCCTTCTTAGGGATCATGACTACAGGTGCGGCCCATGGAGATGAACAAGTTTCGATGATGTTTTCTGAAAACATCTTTCTTAAGGATTCACTGTTTTCACTGGTGACAATTTTAGTCCGGTGAAGCTGTTAAGACCTTGCTAGGTCAATAGCTTAGTCAGTTCGAGAAAAAAAAAACTGGTGACAAACGATACGGTGGCACTGAAATTGGCTTATGAGCTCCAGTTTCAATCGTGTGCTCAAAATTTTTAACAGGTTTACCATTAGGTATAAATACATCCTGATTCTTGTCCAAGAATTTTTCTATTTCTTCGACATTTATTGATAATATTGAAGTTGTGGGAAACAAGTTATATTCAAGGTCATCGGAGTCATACTCTTCATTGTAATTTTGAAGGTTGAACTTGGCATCTGCATAAAGTGCATCTATTATGTGGGAGTAATTGCTTGGAAACTCAACATGAGGGCTATTTCTAGAAGGCGAAGGGATATCGAGTTTTATTAGAGGGCCATATGGGCGTGTCGGACATGTATTACTGTCTTCAGGTAGAGAAGTTGATTGTGAAACGACGTCACTTGTCATAGTAGCTAGTGCTACCTTTTCTTCAAATTTCGCAAAACTCTTCATAAAGCTCGAATTCTTGTGACGGATCTTCTAGAAAATGCCATGTGTATTGGGGTAAATTAATTACGATGTGGACATCTTGGATAAATACAACTCCAAGAAGTGTTCGATTGTTGCGTGACTCTGGAAGAACTAAAAATGTTGTAAACACTGTGCGCTCATTGACCTTTACGGGAACTTAGCTAACTAGTACATTCTGATGTTTCTGAACTCCATCAGCTAACGTTATACCAATTCCTAATTCTTTAAAGGTATACCCCTTCTTTCGGAGTTCGCAGTATAAAGAATAAGATGCTATGCTTGATTTCACACGGCTGTCCGAGTATGCTGTTCCAGTTGTTCCATCGACATTAATATAAATGACTGGCCTACCTCTGGCATCAGTTGATATGGCAACTGCACAGAATCCAACTACAGATTGTGATGTCTGAATCTTGTTAGCATGATATGTTGGACAGTTACTCCTAACTACTCCAGGAGTACCACAACTGTAGCATCTAAACTTAGGTTTTATTGAAGACGGTAACTGCATAACTACTTCACAGTGGTTTTGAGTAACCACGTCAGACTTTGTAGCCATTAGACTATTTTTCTGAGCAATTAACTTTTTACAGTTTTCGACCATATGACAGTAGTTCCTACAATATCTACATCCACATTTGCGTATCGGAGCTGATCGTTTTTCTGACTTATAATCAATAGTTTTGTCTATGCTAGGAAGCACCACACTATCCTTTTCCTTGATAAAGTGTTCAACAGCTTGAGCCGCTTTCAAAAGGTCTTGGAAGTTTGTTACATCAGCAGGTGAAATTTTGTCACGGATATTGGAATGTAACAGGTCGTATATCATATCGAGCTGTACGATTCCTGTGTGACCTGGACTTGTTAATTGAGAAAACAACATTCTCTTTCGTCGTACAAAGTCCTCAGATAAAATTCCTGGCACCTGTTTTTCTTGAGTGTTACCTAGATAAAGCAAGTATGGCTCGCGGTCTGGCGTAAAATTTTCACGCAAACATTTCTCGAAGTCTAACCATGAAGTAACGTCGTTTTTGACACCTAGCCACCAAACTCCAGCTTCACCTTTCAGGAGAATGGGAAGTTCCGTAAGCGCTGTCATATCAGCGATGACAGCTGAGTGTTTAAAAATATTTACAGCAGACAGAAATGCTTCTACTACTTCAGCATCTTTTACACCATTATAGCTGTATCTACAGTTAATAAAAGAGCCCCTTTTGAGGGTGATGGAGCAGGTATTCTATCTAAGAGGTGAGAAAATTGTTCTAGTGACAGCATTTTTCCAGATTTTCTCTTGACCTTAACAGTGGTTTTACGTCCTGAACGTGTAACGTAAGTTGCATTTAATTGCACGTTAGTAAATTCAATGCCTCGTCCAGTCATTAACTTTAATGTAGATCGTCTGACGAATGACGTAGCTTGTAGTACAAAGACAGGAGTCGTAGCGCGTAGCAGATGACGGTACAAATCTCGTAGCTATCTTCACGTCGTCATGCCTCACGTGCAGGGCGCCAATATAACGCGTGAAAGAGGTATACGGAGTAAAACGCTGTTTCCAGACGGGAGGATTTATTACGGGAGAGAGAGCGTTACAAATAATATGCACCGTACTGAACGAGTATAACCCAACAACGGTGGAAGTACACAAGTACAGTGAAGTAATCTCTATTACCACGACACTAAGACGTCTCAACAAGGGTGAAATCGTATAGCGTGCGTAGTAGTAGTCCCTAACAGGTACATCGATACATCTCAGGGTCCTTATTTCTAATCGACTAAACCATAACGCCATTTCAAAGACTGGTGGCGCCATCTCTTGGAGTCGAAGTCAAACTTTGTTGATAGTTCTGATCGTTAATTAGTGATACATCTATTGAGGTTTGTGCACAGTATTATAATTTTAGTAACATTGGTGTTACACTATTATTAAAAAAAATATGTCCATGAGGGTCTACTCCGATGACGAAATAATTAATTTAGTTAGTCCTATTTTTAATTGAATACCAATATTATTTATTTGAAAATAAATACAGAAATTGCCATAATATTTCTAAGACTATAACGCAATTGTAAAATTTATTTACATCAACTATACTTATATACATTATTCCAACAATGATGTTCTTACCGATAATAAAATCAGGAACAATACCCATTTCTTTCAATAAATCTACAAGTCCAATTTGTATAGCACCAATACCAATAAATCCATTAACGATGTTCTCAAATAATTTATTATCCTTTTCTGTAAGAATTTGCTTGATATCTATTCCGTTTGGTTTAAGGATTCTGTCACATCTGTGAAAGATTACCAATGTTTCGCTCTTACTGTGTTTTATTCAGTAACACAAATTTGTTCTAATTATTAATTATTATTAATTAAAAAAAAATTAGTTATTCTGCGTAAATCAATCATGTATGTGTGATTATACATAATATTTCGATAAACGGATATTTTTAAATTTTTACAAATTCCATTATAACTTACAAATTATACCAGAGAATATCTGTAGACAAATACTCGAGGAATTCATAAAGACTGCCAATAGAAGTGAAAACTCAAAACAATGAAATAAATGTGTTCTCTTTTGAATACTATTATTTACTAGCTGTTACACGCGGCTTCGCACGCGTTTTTTTAATATATTAAATAGATTTAAGATTGTGATCACACACCTAATGTAAATTACAATAATATTCTTTCAAAAATATTTGTATCACACGCACATCATCTACTGTAACAGGTAACGTGTACATTATATATGTAAATATCAATAGTAAATCGAATGGGATAGGATTTATCATCCGCCACATAACTGGAACTTTAAACTGCTATATATCACCCTCAGTGCTCACTAACACTATATAAGAAAATAATGAAAATATTAAGCTAAACATTATTGAACAGTGCGTTAAATCTTTTATTATATAGATATAATATATCCATAGTGTCGATATAATTAAGTTATTATTATACCTTGCTATAATTTAAATCACATATAAACATATGACTTTCAATTATATTTATTCTTGGAGTCCAGTACAGTGCACGTCACACGTGTACGTTTACAGTGAACAATATAGTTTTGATTAATTTCACACGGTCGAATGCACGGATAACAGTTAATCACTACATAGTGTAAAACAAAGCCCTGTTCCACGTCTGTCTATATGTTTGTTCGCGATAAGATCAAAAACTACAGAACCCATCTTCATGTCGTTTTCACCAATATATAAAATGATTCTTGGGCAAGATATAGGTATAAATTGTACCTTATTATCAGGGCGGGCAACGTCTGCTGAACCCGCTAGCTTAAAATAAAACAGCTAATTAGTTATTTACCCGTGAAATTCCCTTTCAAATATTACTCGTATTCCGGTGAAGCTATTAAGACCTTGCTAGATCAATAGCGTAGTCATTCTTAAGAAAAAAACACCCTTCAAGTAGATCTAGCCGTTTCGAAGATTACCCGAAACAAATAAATAAACAGACATATCGACAGAATAAAAAAGAAATTGTTGATATTTGTAGTATCACAGATGTATGTATTCACCAAAAATTATTTATTTTAATATGTAATACACTCACTTTACTTTTATAATACGTAATATATCATAAATCAAAAGTTGGGAACAAAACTAACGAAGAATAAAGTTTTTGAGGAGTTTTTGGCGGGACTTTAGTCTGTCGTGTAGTGGTTTTTATATTTTATTCATAATCTTGTGTTACTTGTCTCTACATTGTGTTACATTGGTGGCGTTTTATGTAATATGATTTCTTTATTGTACATAAGTGAAATGAATAACAAATAATTCCACGGAGCATAAATTATGTGGCCTTGAAAATTAAGAAGATAAAAATTTACGAAATATTATATAGAGGATTTGGCGCTTATAGCTTTACATTAACTTGAACATAGAAGAAAACTACGTATAACAACTTCAGAATTGGCAGTATGGATTAATTCCTTCGACTGTCTTATTGGACGAATATTATTACTACTAAACTTTTTGAATAGCAACACAAAATAAACTTTAGAAATGTTTGCGATATAAACGTACCACGTGGAGACGCAAGCGCCGAATACCGGCGGGTAATCGTAGTCACAATGA
>JACEII010000097.1:1378146-1455555 GCA_014332785.1 Antheraea mylitta
GTCCGTTAGTGGTATCCGCCGCAAACTATGAACCCGTAGCTAACGCTACGCGTTATATAAGACGTCCGTGACACATTTTTACCGACCCTCCTGATTCAATCACTTCAGCGAACGATGAGTACCAGCCTTTCCCTCGAAACAGAGCGTGTTCACGCCCACGTCCGCGTAACCACAGATCACGCCGCCGTGGTCTGGGGGTTAATTTTGCTCCCGCACACCCGATTAGGCCTCCCACGGCAGCGGCTCAAGCCTGGGTTCGATCCCTCGGTAGGGAGCTCTTGAGTGCGTTGCTTGCGCGGTACTGTGACACACAAATATATATCACCGCTACAACACTACACGATCACCCCCACACACGTGCACGCCTACACGCTTACACATGAAAGTGGAAGGGTTTACTTTTTTTTCCTTATCGAACTGAAATACTCTCAATTTTCCGATAATAAATATATGAAGGAGTTGTTGAGGCGTGTATGCTTGGTACACATATACGTTTCAACAACTCATTCATATATGAATAGTTAGCTAGGTTAGCTAAGATAGGTCGCGATTTTGCATGCAACAGGCGACAGCCAAGCCGAGGTGTGCCGTGCACCCTTGAGCTGGTTGCCATAATAAAATCGGTTGAGTTCCTTAAGCGGTCGCCTTAGTAGTCCAGTGAAGCTGTTAAGACCTTGCTGGGTCAATAGCGTAGTCATTTCGAAAAAAAATATATATACCTATACCTTGCCCAATAATCATTTTATATATTGGTGAAAACGACATGAAGATGCGTTCTGTAGTTTTTGATCTTATCGCGAACAGACATATAGACAGACGTGGAACAGGACTTTGTTTTACACTATGTAGTGATAAACTGTTATCCGTGCATTCCTCCGTGTGAAATTAATCAAAACTTTGTTGTTCACTGTAAACATGCACGTGTGCCGTGTGCTGTATTGGACTCCAAGATTTATTTTTATGCCAAAAGGCAGCAAACAGGCTCACCTGATGGTAAGTGGTTACCGTCGCCTATGAACAACTATAACATCAAGGGTATCGCTGTTGTAATTTAAAATCATATGTCTATATGTGATTTAAATTATAGCAAGGTATGATAATAACTTAACTATATCGACACTATGGATATATTATATCTATATAATAAAAGATTTAACACATATTGTTCGATAATGTTTAGCGTAATATTGTCATTACTTTCTTATATAGTGTAAGTGAGCACTGAGGGTGATATAATATAACAATTTAAAGTTCCAGTTATGTGGCTGATGATAATTCCCATCTCATTCGATACACTATTAGTATTCACATATATAATGTACACGTTACCTGTTACAGTAGATGATGTGCGTGTGATACTTACAAATATTTTTGAAAGAGTATTATTGTAATTTACACTAGATGTGTGATCACACAATTTTAAATTTATTTAATATATTTAAAAAAAAAACGCGTGCGGAGCCGCTGGCAACTGCTACTAATATTATAGAGATGTAAAGTTAGTGACGTTGTGACGTGTGTCTCAGGAACTACTGGACCGATATGGAAAATTCTTTTAATGTTATATAGCTCATTTATCGAGAATAGTTATAGGCTATATATCATCACGCTAAAACCAGTAGGAGCGGAGCACCAATAAATAATGCTTAAAAATCGTTTTTTCCTCTTGTAAGGTTCCGCTGCGTGTTAGCGTTAGCCCAAGGTAATTATTCCACGCAAACGAAGTCGCGGGCAGAGGCTAGTTGTGATATATTCGCATGCCTAGTGGACGTTGTCCTGCTTTAATAATAAAAAGAGTCCTAAAAATTATTCGCAGCACCATCTACCTGATTTAGAATTATATATTGAAATAATAAAAACGGACAAACCGAGTGCAAAACCGTTTTTTTATCATATTAATTTACGCGTCATTTCAGTATTTTTAAACACAAAACTTATATCTCCCCTTATTTAAACACAGGTATCATATTTAATTTCGACATTCACATAATCAATACGTGTAAATGTCTAATGACATGTCTCAATAGACAGCCTTCTAATTAAAATACTTGTAACCTTTTAATCTGACAAAACAATAGATATATATATATATAAATATATTTGGAAACTATTACTCTTTAATATCTGATTTCTCTTTTGGAGGGAAACGTATTAAAAATGTTTCTCTTTATTATCAGGGCGGAGCAACGTCAGCTGGGCTTACTTTAATGTTGTAATAAATTAATAACGTGAATAATTAATTCATACAAGATTCATAAAACGAAAATTGTTTTGATTAAGTACATATAATATATCTAGTTAACAGTAAGGTAAAAAAAAATATGTTTGTATTTTATAGCATATTTAATGAGGGAAGTTATAGATTAGTAACATCATGCTACGCTACGGTCCTTAGGAACGGTAAAACTAGGATACAAATTTAGGGGCCCATCTTCTCTTGCACCGATTCGGCAGATGGGGAGACGACCGTTAATCACATGCCGTCTCCTTTCATGGAGGCCTGTCGGCGCTTTTTTGACGCTGGACCAACCGTTTGGGACGATACAATGAAGTCCAATGAGATCTCGTATAGCTCCAACCATAGCGGTAGGTAACAACCAAAAAAAAGATACAAATTGCAAGCCAATATGTTGCTACCAAATAGTAAGACACATCAGACTTTTGAACGCCAAGGGCCGGAAAAATAAAACGTGAGTAGAATTGCAACGCATACTTTGTCTATTATAAAGCACATTTTTTTATTAGATTACTGGCTGCTTCATATATTATATACTGAAGTTTACTTGGATTGATATATATTCAGGCGAAATAAATTTAATAATAAGCAATCAATAAAAATGGATTTTGTTTACATACAGATCAGTATTAAAGTATTGATTAAATGAATATTCAAACAAATACAATTAAAACTGATGCAAAAACGCCCGAAACCGATCGGGAACAAGTCTAAAAGTAAATAAAACAGAAACTCCCAAAGTTTCATCATAAAAGAGAGTACTTATTGCCCAAGTTTTGGATTACACAAAATCCCTTAAAATTATGTTTGGGAGTAAATTCAGGACACCCGGGGTTGTTGAGAATTAGACGAGGTGATGTCAATAATTTCTGTTTAAATATCATTTTTCTTTTATCTTTAACTTATTGTAATTTTTATTATTTGCTATGTAGCATTATATCATTAAACGTGTGAGCCTCAAGATCAGCGTAGGAAAGACCGAGAATATACCATGGTGTGAATAATATTATCACACTTTTAATTTGGGGTAGAGATGATGAAACCAATCTGCAATCTACAAGTGGTATGTAGATTATAAAGCCATAATGTATGTGGTAGAGTAGTGAAGTAACAGTGCTTGCATTGTTGCGTTTCGTTCGGTCACTCAATGCACCGAAGGCCCAACTTTTAACTCTCCCACTTCTCTCTCCCTCACTAACGCAGGCTGAAAATGCACTTACCACTCCTCTGGTGTTGCTGGTATCTATGGACGATGATGATCACTTAACATCAGGTGACCCACCTGTTCATTTGCCTTGTATGATAAAAAAAAACAATTTCACATACCTTGGCAATGTCGTGTTACCAACTGGAGAATTAGAGCTTGGCATTACATCGTGTTTGCCCTCTGGCTCCACAGTTTGAGTATATAGGATCCAAGAAAGATGGAAAGAATATAGTTGAATTCTAAAGAGTCATAAGAATATTTGTGTTGAATGTGAATTTTGATCCTAACAATAAAGCAGAAGTTTCAATGTGGATTAGTACCGAACCTGTTTTGTTATGGTAGCGAATTGTTTAATAAACATTTTGTTACCTATCTAATAACTTACAATTTGCCTAGTAGTCTGGTGAAACTGCTAAGACCTTGCTGGGTCAATAGCGGAGTCATTTCGAAAAAAAAAAACAATTTGCCTCTAAGAAGGAGGAAGTACCTTCCGACAGATGTACCCAAAAATTGGCAACTCTAGGCTTAGGCCGTTGTTATTTTTGGCTACGTCGTCAGTACACACCTAATGAAATTGTAGCCAAACTCCTATAGATGTATATAATGTCAAAAATATTAAGAAACTTCAGGTTCTATTTTTATTTAGTCTGAAGATGATTATTACAGTTGAAGAAAAATAAATTTTTAGATTTTCTATAGTCAATATTAAGAAAACAATTAGCCATAACAAAACGATAATAATTGAGTGTATCCGGATATAATTTTGATGGAAGTAGATTTGAATCCCTACAACTAGCTGCTTTAGGGGTAGGAAAATATCGTTTTTTATGTTCAACAGTATGTACATACTTCGCCATAATCTCACCTGATAGTAAGTGACGATGAGGCCGAAGTTGTAGCTCGGTTACGCACTAGGTACCTGTTCACTCTACTCTTGAAAACTCCCAATTTATAAGATAAGAAGAAGACAGACATATTATAAATGTGGAAGCAAATCACTTCGTACGAGTTACGGGAATATCAACCACGTAAGGGTGGAAACCCTCGCAGGGTCTAGTAGTTCTCTGATGGAATGGGGATGGTGGAATTATATTATGTAATGTCTGTGCACTCTTCAAAGTGTAAGCTATAAAACACTAAGAGACAAGTCACTTTTCGTCGATGCTTTAAATTCAGCATTCTTGTCTCCCACAGCGCTTGATCACCGACAAGCCGACGAGTGCTAGAGAGTACGAGAGCCGATATCAACAACTCCTTATTTATCATACCCTCCATTACTCTACAAAAAAGTGAGATGTTCAAACTATAGAATAATAGTAGGTATGTTTGTAAGTTGAGAGTGTTTAGAATCTAAGACTACATCGTCTTTGATATTAGGTAAGATTGTGTTCAAATCAAAGACTAAAATGATTTCTCTGTGCAGATACTTAGCTTCTTTAAATTTAATAAAGTGTACATATCAAAACTTGGAAAAAATTATCTAAATGTCTTTCAAATTTTAAAATACTGATTAGTAACGCGCGAAGATATGGCGAGTCGTTACGAATTAGTAAAACAACAAAAAAACCTAAACAGTATTTAATAACGTGAGAATAATTCAGGAACGCGTCCGGCACGTTTCAAACAAAACAAAACGCAAACAAGACAACTTGTCACGTATGTAATTGTCGCAAATCTCTTTCGGTCGTGCCCTTTGGCGTGTTCAACTAACATTTTTCAGTTTTTCATATATACACAGCTTCACATCCATTTTTTATCTTTAATTCCTCTCAAATTTACCCGTCTGATCAGCTAATTTCAATCTTTGTTGTTACCAGACATCTCCTCTTCAATTTTCATCAGGTGTGACTAAGGTTATGCGTCGTTGTAAAAAAATAATCTATATGCATACAAAGAGATAACCATTTATGCCTACATATTCAATACATTGGAAAAAGAAGTGATGAACAATGTTAAGAAAAATGAATAAAATAAAACAAATTTGTTATTTACTTAACATCTAATAGAAAGATTTCAAGAAAACTCAATTTGTATAAAATAAAATGTATGTAATTTTTGTGGAACCCAGTAGCAATTAACAGTGAAATCCATACATTGAGCTTATTTTCTATAATTAATCGTAGAGTTCTATGAAAAATTATAATGAAATCATAGTATCGCTGTAGGGCATTTGTAAGGTTTCGCTTGACGGTAATTTCTTTTAATATGAAAATTTTCCAGCATCTGTTCTTAAGGAATAACCCTCCACTTTATTTCATTCATTAATTGTAATTACTCATAAAGCAAAGTAAAAAAGATAATAAGGGGATGCATTCAGCCGCTATAACGTATTTATTTTTAAATACGGCAGCTTAGCATCGGCGACAGACATACTTTGTTCCAATATTTAAGAATAGTAATGTTCAGAACTCAATTTAAGTAATTTGAATAAAAAAAATCGATTCCAATTTTTTATACAATATATACGACGTTCCTGAGCTATAATTTAAGCACGAATGTCTCGAAATTGGTAATAAATTATAGTAGCGAGCCTTTGATATCCATTTAAGTCTTTCTTTGAAAATGTTTTGCGAAATATAAAATATCGAAAGACGAATATTTATTTCTCAGAAAAGAGATTTTTTTTTCATTATTGATAAATGTTGGAATTTTTAATAACACTTCTATACATTTGCTTTTTTTTATTTAACATTGTCGATAATAAAACAATCAACAAATAATAACAATAATAACAAGGCACATACTAGAATAAAAATCTTTTTTTTTATATCATATAGGAGGCGAACCAACAGACGGGTCACCTGTTGTTAAGCGATCACCGCCTTCCATAGACACTAGCAACCCCAGAGGAGGCGCACGTGCGTTGCCAGCCTGTGTTACTGGTTTCAACATGAATGGATCGGTTCGCTCGGGGTAGGACCAGCCGACTCACAGAAAATCGACGTGAAGTGACAGTGCTTACATTGTTGCTTTTCGTTTTGCCAGTGAGGGTGCCGGAGTCCCACCTCCCTTTCCCTCTTCCCTTCCCTTCCTTCTCCCCCTTTTTCCCGCCCTTCCTCCCCCAAACACAGGCTGACAATGCACTTGCGGCTCAAGGGGCGTTGCTAGCGTCTATGGACGACGGTGATCACTTAACATAAGGGGACCTGCCTGTTCGATTACCTCCTATAATATATAAAATTGTCTTCAGAGTCGATTGGCAATGGCTAATCATTAATTAGCAAGTACGGAATACAAACGAGCCGGTGGTTATTGTAACGAACGGTAACGTAATAGAATCATAGTTTAATGGTGAAATATTTCCTAAAGTTCCTATACAATTATATGTGTTCCGGTAATTGCACTTAAGGGCTAGCTGAGTCTCTTTCTAGGTATAGCATGTTAACAATCTTATACCGCACCCTCAATGACATCACACGAAATTGTGGTGAAATGCTAAATCTTAGAAAGTATATAAGTATAAGTATCTCAGCCACATACATTATTCTCCCTAAAGTAGCAGTTACCTCATTTTTATTTGAAATAATCAGATGTTAGCTACCCACTTACGGTACCGCTCGTCATTCAAGACTCTAGATACTAGCGCTACATATTAGAAATACGCATTGATACTAGCGCCAAGCGCCAACATATAGGAGAGACACATTATCACTAACGCCATTTTATTAAAGATCCATAAATGAGAATTATTATAATTATATAGATTTCAATGAGTCATTTCAATAGGAATTGATATTGTTCATTTATTACTCACACAACATTAGTTTTATGATAATAATAGTAATTGGTTTGACTTCAATAGTTTGACCTATAAAGGGCTAGATGTCTCTCTACTCTACACACAAGAACTGATGTACGTAAATAATATTAATTTGTTCATTAATTATTATCTTTGTGTTACTTAAAACATATAGCAGAATTATAAGAAAATGGTAATTGCTTTGAGTTATATAGTTCGTCTTATAAATTATATAGTTCGGCCTATAAAAGGGAAGATGTCCGTGTTATCTACGCATTCTTTTGTAAAAAGTACTGTAAGCCGTAACTCTGAGCAAATAAAGAGTGGAAGTAATTACTTAGTATTTATTGCCATCTTGACTGCATCGACTATGTCGTATACAACCTGATAACACAGAACAATAAATAATAGCACAATTTAAAATAACAATATTTAACACTGTGTTGAAATAGCGACCCGATTTATTTGAATAAAAATTGAATTTAGTATTGCTTTGTTTGGAATTGACAAGAAACTTAATTGATTTGGTGACAAGATTGATAATAGCTTTTCTATTAAATTTTATTTTGTCGCGTTATCCTTTATATAGTGTGTAATTAAATTATTTTTATTTAACTTTGCACTCAATAGTTCGCGACGTCAATTGCCGAAGGTATAGCTAAAACAATGTGCAATTACTCTGATGTCATTTATGAGTTTTCAAACGAAATAAGTTTAAGCGAAGTAGTAGGTTTAGTAGGTGGTATAGCCACGCTGAAGCTATTATTGGTTTCAGCATGAATGGATCAGCCCGTCCGGGGTAGCACCACCCTCTCACAGAAAACCAACGTGAAGTAACGATTCTTGCATTGTTACGTTTCATTCGGTCAGTGAGAGTGCCGGAGACCCATCTCCCCTCCCTCCTCGCTCTCCCTTTCTCTCCATTCCCCCAAACACAGTCTGACAACGCACTTGCGACTCCTGTGGGGTTGGTAGTGTCTATGAACGAAGGTGATCGCTTAGCAACAGGTGAACCACATGCTCGTTTGCCTTCTATTAGATGTAAAAAAAAGAAGTAGATAACTAACTGACCAAAAACTTTCAAAGGTGTCAGGAAAATAAGTTTGCAATATTCTAATTTGTAGCAAATATAACGAACAGTTATTTATCAAGCAGAATAATGTAATACTTGTTCTTTTTTTGTTTGTGAGTAAGAACAGTGCATTTCAAATTTTGCTAAAAATAACTTTTGTTATAAACTCATACTGTATGAATTTGAGAAACAAAAACAAATTACAACAATTACATTACCGGTTTTAATTATAATTGCTTCGGAACAGCAATGAGATGGGATTAACTTTGTTTATATCGAAACACATAATTGGCATATTTAACATTACTAGTGGGCGCCCAGTGGTCGACATTCGACCATATTTATCTGATTTTTTAAAGTTTGATCTTTATTAGGGTTCTTTTGTTAAAGGGTATACTTCTATAATCAAAGGTTTTCATCATGGCTACTCAGTTATTTGCCTTGATATTTAATTATATAAACATTTAAAAAATTCTATGTGTAAATGAAAATTGAAATTAATTATAAATTTGAAACAAAAATCACGCGGTAAATCTCTCAAATTTTAAGCAAACATAACTTTACGAAAATAAACAAATTTATCGCAACCCATGACACAATTTTCAATTAATTTTACACGACACCATTCGTGGGTGGTATTTCTGGGTGATATTGAATTAAATGTAGTCTGTTCATTATGAGAAATATTGATTTGTCCAGTATCATCGTTTGGAAAAGTAATGGATGCACAATACAATCAAATGGTGAATCCAAGACAAAGACATTTTTAATACTACCATTAGCTTTTGAAAAGAAATTCTTTTTTGTTGATACATGAGGTTGAATTTCAACATTGTAACCGCGGAGGTCTAAATCATGGATTACTTTTATGAACAAAATTCGTATTCTGATTATACAAAGTATTATTAGGCTCATTTTTTTATTAATTCATTATTTGAAGTGTGCACCATAAAAAATAATAATCATAACGATAATAGTTATATTTTATAATATCATTGTTGAATGTAGGATGAAAGATGGTAATTAGAACGTAAGAGTTAAAAAAATACATATAGTCGAGCATAGCGACCTCCTTCTTTCACAACCTTTTTTGAAATTCGTTTTTATTGAAGGCTGTCAAAATGTCTTTTTTATTTACATGTGTGTATATGTTGTGTAAAATTCGAGTAGTAGTGTGAGTAGTGCATATTTTAATTAATTTAATGTACTTCTAATGCATTTTATATAAAATAAACAGCTTTCTGCACTTCTCCGCCATATAAACTTTAACTATGCCAAATTTCAAGTTCAACCGTTGACGGGAAATAGGTTGAAAAGAGATACAAAAAATTTGCTTCACGTTTTAATATATAGATTATATGAATTTTAACGTTTTTAATTGATCTATTCTCATATATTTTTCTTGTTACTTGAAATCTGTCTTTTAAATTTTGGAAACCTATTTTTACTACGACTTTATTTTGAATCCTCGTATGTAAGATTTTAAAGTGAATGCTTTCTTAAACCCTTTTTATTTGAAACTCGATGAAACGAAAGAGCGGCGTCAAAAAGAGATAGATATATAGACCTATAAGCTTTAACGCGCAAGGAATTGGGATAGAATACATTTAACAGTGTTTCTTATACTCACGGTCTACTCATGTATTTCTTATACTCACGGTCTACTCATGTATATTGAACTACTATAATAATTTCTCTGGTTCGAACGTTGCCTGTTGCCTGTGTGCTAATTTTTACGTGAGTTCTGTGAGTGCGCGCCTGCGTATTTCGAAGCCTTGATTAACGCGTAATTACCGACATAGTGTATATTAATCACGTGTATCGTTTACAGTAATACTAGCATTTACCCACGGCTTTACTCGCCTTAGTCTAGATTTCACCTATTACTTGGGCATATCACTTTTTCTGGATGAACAGTCACTTGTCTTTTTCTGTACTCCTGACATATTATCATGTAGGCTTGAAAGCTTAAAATACAACCTCACAATCGCGTTTGTAATATTAGTTAGACTTTTATCTTTTTTTTAACGTTTTACTTCAACCACGTACAAATTCCGTGTTTGGTTTTTTTTTTATGTACTGTAGTAAATTGTATTATAAATACTATATAAGTATATTAATAAAGTATCATATTTGTAATGATTACATTTATTTTACATTGATATATACTTACTTGAAATTTGAATTGTCAATAATACAAACATACTATTACGTGTAATATTAGGTCGAAATATTATTTACATTATTTAATATAAAAATATACACAAAACCTAAATGATTTTATTTCTTAGAGTACATTAAGAGTCACTTTTTAAGTTTTATTTACTCAGATCTAGTTTTGTTTCATTATTTTATTGTGACTTAATAACTTATCAATAAATAATATATTCTTTATTTATTTTCGATAATTTCTGTGGAAACAAATAGTTTTTTTTTTTGTTAAAGGGCAGTGAACAGGCTGACGGCCCACCTGATGGTAAATGGTTACAATCGCCTATGGACACCTGCGATACCAAGGGTATCGCTGTTGCGTTGCCGGCCTTGAAGAGTGTTTCAGCCCAAATTATGTAACGTTTCATGGCAAAGTTTATAAATATCGTTATTTATCTTGAAAATTTATCACAAACATTTTTTTAGTAACTGACAGTTTCCGAGACTTCAATGAAATAAAGTACAAGGTACAGAAAGGTGTTTTAATTGCTAAAACTGTTTCTTCTAAAGATTTCATGGTTTTTTGTTTTCATTTCTAAATATTTCTCGCAGAGGCTTCTTTACATTGTTAATCTAAACAATGAGAAAATTAGATATTTTAATGTACTAATATATTTATTTCACTACCTTTTGCCTGCGGTTGCGTTCCCTTTAATGTGGAATTCATCTATACCTCGGGTAGTTTCTTTCTGCATAAAATCACCATATTTCCTTTGCTGTACTAGTGACAGCGTATTTGCAAATTTTCATGACTATCCATTGAGCAGTCGAGACGCGTAAAGGTAACAAAAATTTTTTTTTTCGAACTAACTACGCTATTGTTCTAGCAAGTTCTTAACGGCTTCACCGGACTACTACAAAAAAAAAAAAACAATAAACTCACTTTGCAATTATTAAGAATAGGCTGATTGCCTCGTTTCAGTAACGCCGGTCACCAAAAAGAAAAAAAAAGATCGTCCGCGATCGATAATTCATTTTCAAAAATCGTTAAAATAACAAAAAAAAAAAACACGTAGAAAGGGTTTATAGATAAATCTGTAACACTGTCAAGATAAGTAACCGAACTCAGTTGCCTGGTTTAAGTTCTTATCTGAAGGATGATCACGTAAATAATTCTAATCGGCAGACGGTTGCCCTTTCCTGCTTTTGTTCCCGATTACTTAAATAGCAACCTTATATACACCGTTCCACCTTTATAACCGACATTTTTGATGTTAAAATTCCTTCAGGCGCTCTGTTGTAAACCATGTACCATCTTAGAGTCGCGGCCTTTATTTATAATCTCTGTATGTCATAATTCATGTTCCTTACATCTAAAATTTACAATACATGTACAATAAATTAATATAGAAAATAGTATGACAGAGAAACAAACTTTAATATTAACTGGTGAAGAAAATAATTTGTACTGCCAAATTTTGTTTGATTTCGACTTTATTAGATTAGAATAGAGAGATTAGAATACTTAATTAGACTGCATTAGGGGGCAATCGCTACCTGATAATGCTACAGTGTTATGAATTCAAATAAGACATCCGACAAATGGTTGTTGTAAAGTTAATAATTAATGGAGGTGATACGCTAAGATCATGTATTGTGACAAAGTCGTGTAGTAGACATAAATATATATTCTATAAACTAGCGAGCCTGGCAGACTTTGTCCTACATTGATATTAATAGAAACCTAATATTCATCTAAACCGCCACGTTTATTAGATCTTGTGTCTCCCTACTATAGCAGCAGATGTAGACCGTAGGGCTTTTGTCCGTGCGAGTCGGACATAACTCACTCTGTCCCTCGGGAGGGTATAAAGGTTTTTCCTACGTAGAAAAAAAAGCTACAATGCCCCCTACAGGGTCCAATTGAGAATCTGAACTATACTTGTATCCATCTGAACACATACAAAAAAAGTCACGGACAGAAGAATTGTATATACAAAGATATTCTCTTTTTCTAAGGATTTGATTGTACTGTTAGAATTTAGAGACAGTTTGATAGAACACAGTACCGTATTGATCTAAAAATAAGTAATACATTTGCATTTATAGTCGACAGAATACACCAAAAGGCACTTTCATGATAAATTTTCAACTTGAATATTATCGCTACCTAAGTGAGAGTACTAAATAAAGCCTCACTATCATTCTATGAATTAATTATGACATTCTGTGTCAACAAATACTCAGGCTGATTTTAGGGTACGAACCCTCATCATCTGACAACAGGGGCGAATCCGTGGTGGGTCACATGGGCACGTGGACCATATAAAACAAATAAATACTAGCTACACAGTTTATTTTTCTATACTATTCGTAGTATTAAATCACAAAATATTATGCACAATAATAGAAAAACTGCAAAAGTTACTGTCCTATTTAAGTGGATAGTCATATGGAGGATATTTTACAAGATGCTGAAGAATATCAAAAGGATCTCTCTTATTTTTATACTTTGAAATGATATTTATAAATTTAGCGACATATGTGTGAAAGTATACACGTGAGAGAGCATTAATAATGTCATATATTGTATAATATTATGAGTATCTGGGCGACCGAGTATAACTCAGTTCTTTAAAAAATATTTGTAAATTAAAATAAGCTGTTAGGTTTGCCTCACAAAATTAGCATTTTTTCACATAAAAAAAATATTAAAAAAGACATCTGTCTAATAATAATATATTTTTTATTTAACTAAAATAAATTTTGCCTTACAAAAATATCATTAAAAAATATATACATACATTCCGGTTCGAACTGGGGTTACACGGATATTCGAAGCAACCAATTTCCATCTGAGCTATTTTTGTTTTGACAGCGGCCGCGAAATTCACTTTCATATTCTAGCTATATTTTTTCATTGCCTGAAATCTCAGTTAAATAAAAGTTTTCTATGACTAAAATATAGCTAGATTGATTTATCTTCCCCGAAACTACCAACATACTAAGTTTCACGGAAATAGATGACGCCGTTTCTGAGATCCTGAATATATACAAATATAAAAAAACTTTTTAACAAAAAATTAAACCGCCAAAAAAACTGAAAAGCAAAAAATAATAAATCTTTTACTTTATTCATTCGATTTTCATACTCTTAGTGTTGATTTTTTTCCCAAATTTAAACGGGACCAACTTCGGAGTATATCCTTTCTAATAAAAAAAGAATTTTTAAAATCGGACTATACTGTAAAAAGTTATGCGTGATCATACATAAAAAAAATATACGCGATGAATTGTGAACCTCCTCCGTTTTTTTCGTTGGTTAAAAGTATACAAGAATTGCTCGTTTAACGATATTGTTATTTATTTTGCACATTTAGAGACAATCGTTTAAATAAATTTGCCCTATATTAGCGGCACGCTATGGTGGCCGTTTTGACGTTTGTGTGCTCATGAAGTTTCGTAAATATTTACTACGTTTGAAGAAGCAAATTGCTGTTCTTTATTGTCAATAATCTTAAAATTTATTAAATGAATTACGTTTGAATATAAAATTGATTAAATACACGATTTATAAATTATCTATACGTATAACTATACCATATATATCTAACATCTACTAACTACAGTGTATATTCCCGCGAATAAAGCCTTTCGAGTTTTTACAAACAAGAAAACAACGTCATTTTACACAATCCTTAATGGATTATAGTTATTGGCGTACCTATTTATAACACTGCTATGCATATATGTTTTTCAATATTCGAAAATATATACTTTTTATGATTGTATATGTAGAAACGCTGGCCAGCAGAACTAAAACCTCCGGCGATATTTAATATAAAATTATGCAACCTTTGATTATATTCTTTAATAAATCAATATTTCACGTCACTATTTTAATGTATCAAAACGACCATTACAGCATGCCGCTTTAATAAATTAAAAGATTATTTCAATGATGATCTCTGAAGAAGTAGTATATATCTTCAGCAGGAAACATACCATTTATTTATGTGTAATTTATTCCATTAACTTTTTATTATAAGATTTACAAGATTTTCTATAGTTATTCCTGCATATTATTAATAATGAATTAATCCTGAAGACTTCAAGCGACATTCCTTACTTATTGGGTCCTTGTGCCACTTCCAAAATTATATTCTGGATTCGCCTTTGTCCGACGCAACATTGTATCTCTCTATAAGCTCGCTCAATGTCACTTTAATTAAATTTGCATATATTTTTTAATAAGGTTTTAAAAATCTTTTTGGTCAATAAAATATATACCATCAACAATAGTGATGTTACATCTCATAGTATAAAGATATATTTGAATAAAAAATGTTCATACAATTAAATCGACAATTAAAGTAATATGAGCATGGTTAAACCTTATTTATCCAATTACACCTAAATCCCAATTTTCCTGTCTACCTTTCTGTCCACTGCAACAGTTACATCACAGAAATCTACTGGAACTTTTCCAATGGTGGTGGATTCTTAGTAATCTCTAAAATTTCTATATTGATTTCTGGCTTCAATCAAGCTACTCATGATTACTCTTAGTATTTTAAACTGTTTTAATTTTCACTGTTAATGATATAAATACACTAAAACCCATTCTACAAGTCTTATAAACTTCTATGTCACACCTCACTGTTTTCAAGAGTCTTTCACTGCGGAAGCACACTTATTTCTGGCACAAAGCAGTACACTGGTGTATAAAGTATCCCATTCTACAAGAGTGGAACCAATTACGCCTGGCATTAGGACTAGGGTACTCATGCATTCGGCTATATAGAACCATAAGCCATAGTATTCACTGAGCATCAGATGGATTGCATAACTTTTTTTGTTGCTCATAACATAAATTAAATTGCTTATAGCGACAATATACCCCGAGTTTCTAATGACCATAGAAGCAATATTTTGTAATTTGCATTTATATGTATGTATATGTTTAAACATTACCAGTGTTAATGACTACATCCGGTACCGCTACGACACACTCGTGAGGCAAAACTACAACCCCACCGGAACATTACTAGATCCACCATATAATAAATACATAATCTATGTACATAAATAAGGACGATTATATAGTTTGACGTATCACTTAAAATAACAATAATTTTGCTACTTAATACTAGTATTGTGTTACTAATTATATTGGGGAAATGTGAGTAAATAGTAATTGCTATGTGAAAGTTGTAGGGCGAAGCTCTGCCCGGATAAATAGTCAGTGTCTACAGAGTATTATGTTTACCCTGACCGACCGGCTGACATATATGTATTTTTCTAACATCAAACAATTCTGTATATATATAGAATAAATTAATTTACATAAGGAATATTTTATCTACTAGCGGGCCCGGCGGACGTTGTCTCAACCTGATAATACAAAAGATTTAGACAAAATTATATACCTAAACCTTCCTCATGAATCAATTTATTAACTGATGAAAACAGCATGAAAAGCCGTGCAGTAATTTTTTAGTTTATAGTGAACAGACAGACAGATAGACGTGGAAAAGGACTTTGTTTTATAGTATGTAGTGTTATTATATAAATAATACTATAATATAAATACTGAACACATCAACTGCGGTTACTATATTAGCTGAATCCAGAGAGTGCAAGTGGAGACACACTTCGTCACAGAGTAAATAAATTGGAGAGGAGAATCGACAAATATTTGCACTATATAACGTTCATTAGTTTAATGTAGTTTTGTTTACATAATCAAAAACCAAACCTATTTTTTAATTTAATTTCTGTTATCTCTATTTTATTAAAGAATTATAAAAAAAAACAATTACGTTGATTCCTTTATAGTTATTACAACTAAGTGCTTTGTTCAAGTTTGTTTTAGTTTTTGATTAAGTGCTAGAGTTTTAAAGGTGGTAGAGCCACGCTGATGCTATAATTGGATTCAGCGTGAATGGGTCAGCTCGTCCGGGGTAGTACCACCCGACCCACATAAAACCGATGTGAAGTAACAGTGCTTGCATTGTTGCGTTTCTTTCGGTCAGTGAGAGCGCCGGTGGCCCACCTAACCTGACCACTCCTGTTCCCTTCCCCCCTCTCCCAACACAGGTTGGCAATGCACTTGTGACTTCCCTGGTGTTGCAAGTGTCTATGGACGGTGGTGATCACTTAACATCAGGTGACCCACCTGTTCGTTTGCCTCCTATGATATAAAAAAATAAATTTTTTTGCAACAAACGGGGCGATTTTTAAGTAACATTTTTATATTGACCTACTTTACTGTTACACATAAACTCGTTCGCGTGGAATTTAGCAAAAAGTTTTTGTTCGGTGTAGTGTGGGGCGCGAGCGCTACTGTACACTGCTTCTTTAATTAATTACTTTTACAAGGTCCCCTATTCTTTTTTTTTTTTCTAAAATACTAGTAGTATATATTACTCCTTATAACATCAGTTATGCCGATGAAAGTTACATCAAAGTCGATCCAATCGCTCCACAGATTAACTGGAACAAACAGACAAAAAAAAATAGTTTTTAGAAAAGCTGTTTTTTTATTATTACAAACTTGAACTTGTATACGTGTATATATTTTGAATTTTATTTATTTTTGTACTTAGGTTTTTTTATTTATTTAGGAGCTTTTGTGGTTATATCAGCTTTATAGTAACCTTTACTTAATTTACAGGCTAAATGTCTTCAATTAAATACATTATTAAAAGATTTGGTGCTTCAATACTATTAGGTTTAGATGATAACCCAAATTCTAAATCTTGTAAATCCAAATTGAGAGTCGACATCAGTAACTATCAACTCGCTAGAAACCGAATACATTCTGTTAATACATGATGCACATTTTCCACTATATATTATTGCTAGAATTTAATTATCAGGCACTTAATATAAATTGATTATTGATAAATTAGTAATTTAAACATATACCGTGTTATTACAAAAAAATTAATTACACATTGAACTCTTACTTCAAAGAAGTAGCATCACAAAAAAGTGTCTACTCTTGTTTACAGATGGCCATTATTTTAATTTCAATATTCTCTAACACTTGTCTAAGTTGACAGTTCTTATACAATTGTTGTAATTAACTGTATCTCTATTTGCCGGCAAAAGAAGTTTCGTAGTAAGTTATGGATTTCTTAAGTAATGAGAATTAAATAAGTGAAACAATTTTAGACATTCATAAGTAAATGGTATATTCTTTTTTTGACATCTGTATTTAATCTATTAATTATACTGTTGTTCCACTTCCACCTACAAATGAAAATCTAAACAAAAATATTATACACTAGCCTCTGCCCGCGACTTCGTTCGCGTGGACATAGTTAATTTGGGCTAACTAATATACAGCGAAAGCTCTCAAGGGGAAAAAAACACCCCGATTTTTAAATATTCTTCATTGTTGCTCAGCTCCTATTGTTCTTAGCGTGATGATATATAGCCTATAACCATCCTCGATAAATGAGCAATATAGCAATGAAAGAATTTTTCAAATCAGGTCAGTAGTTCCTGAGATTACACCCTACAACGTCACAATTTACAAGGTCACAAACTCACAAACTTACCTCTATATAATATTAGTATAGATTAATTGAAATTGTGAAGAAAGGGTGAGGGGGAGGCGGGTCATCGGCGCTCTCACTGACCAATAGAAACGGAGCAACGCAAGCACTGTTACCTCCCGTCGGTTTTCTATGGTACTAACCCGAGCGAGCCGACCCATTAATACTGGAACCAGTTATAGCTTTAACTTGGCTCTACCACCTACAAACGTTTATAGTAATTTTAAATTAAAATATATGTCCACGTAATTAATATCGACAGTTATTTACACTGACATTATCTATAGTCCAAATAAAAAAAAAAAATAATTGCAACACAATAACTCGAACAAGAATGTAAAACATTGTTTGAATAAAATCAAAGCCTTACTTACTCATTGACGTGAATATTTTGCAGTAGATTATATGAAAAACGTATGAAATAATAAATACTGTGTGAATTTAAATTAAACGTGAAATAGAAACGGATATAACTTATCCAAGTACACAAAGGTTATCAATAGAGAAACTGTGGGGGATTGCAGAGTATCTAGACAATATTATATTATTATACCATCCGTAGGTAAATTAAATATCGCTTGAGTCCAAAAAAAACTCTAAATAAAAAATGATATAGATTCACTATGACTCATTTACTCTATGATCGTACTTACACATTTTATTGTTGTGGCTGTAATCCGTTTGTAATCTGTTATAGTCCGGTGAAGCTGTTAAGACCTTGCTGGGTCAATAGCGTATTCATTTCGAAAAAAAAGCTGTAATCCGCTTATAAATTTCTTCGTCTTAATAATGTTTGTATTTGCTCCGATATCCAGACTAGAGCTGTTCTAGGATGCCACGTCGTATAAGTTAGACATATACCTCACGAAACGGAGGAAGAATTCTCTGTAAGGTTAACTTCATAATTCAAGTGTTTCGGTAAGATTCGAGACGATTTGGTATGGAACGCTACACTTTACTTATGATAGACGAAGAGGTAAGGTATTCAGATTTAAGTTACTTGTTCCCACACCTTAGTGACTCATCTATTGTTTATTTTCAAGTTCTAGTTTTTTCTGCGGGTTGTAGCTTCATAGGTAAATTCTTGCACACTAAATTTCTAGACGAATTTAAAAAAAGGACGCCTGTGTTATAATTATTATAAAAAACATAATAATATTTTTTTTCTTTATTATTGATTCTTCTACAAGATAGAGACATTACTCTGTACTTAATTAAATAGTTTACAATAACATTTAGATACACTTAATATTACTATCAACTTATTTCACTGCAAATCTGTGTATAAACCTAATTTCAAATCATATTTCAAATAATCATTTGTGAGCAATTAAAAACAAAGGGAATAAAACAACCGCCTTTAATTTGATTACGCTTTATATACGCAGAAGGCTCAATTTAATGATACTTTCTTATGAATTAATTCCGGTTTTTCTGGCAAATTAAAAAAACATGTATCAAAGTTATTTCAGCAGATAATTTAAATAATACTACCAGTACGGTATTCTTTTTTTATTCTGGAGAATGGGGCTATGCAGGCCTTGGTCCTGTATCTCTGCGACCAGTAGTGATCGCCCTATGTTACTAAAGCTCGCCGCCTAGTCCTATAGTATTTAAGAACTGCAGGACTTTTTTGGCTGAGAGCATCTGTACCTCATCCTTAATCAATACATGCTTTCCCAGAATCCGGTTTCGTTTAAGCTTTAATGGATCACATTCGCACAAGAGGTGTTTGGGGATCTCATCTGCACTGTCACAGAATCTGCACTCTCTTGTAGTCTGGACACTAATGTTGTGCAAGTGCTTTTTAAGACAACAGTGTCCAGTGAGTGCTCTCACTAAAACCCGTATTTGATTCCTACCGAGTTACAGGACCTTACCCTGGTATACCGCTGGGCATATCGCTGGTTAAATGCCCTGATAAGCTCCTTGAAATGGTTTTGTCCTGGTAAGTTATGCCAGAATGTTTTAGCTTCTTGATTGTAATGGTTTCTAAGGGTCAAGAGAGCTAGGTTTTTGAGTATTCCACAGAACGGTTCTGGACTGATGTGTATTCCCATAGCCCCTGCCCTTGCAAGTTCATCAGCAACTTCGTTGTCACGAATGCCTGCATGTCCCGGAATCCATCGCAAAATTAGTCTTTTTTTTGTCCCAGACTGTTTAATACAGCCACGCAATTTGACACAAGTTTCGACTCAACTGAGTCTGAAGCAAGTGCCAGTAAGGCTGCTTGACTGTCCGAGTGGATATAAATTGTATGGTTAACTTAGTATTTTTGCAGATTGATATGGGCACACTCTAAAATAGCGTACACTTCTGCTTGAAAAATGGAGGCGAAACAACCAAGATTAGTATGATGCCTAAACTTAAGGTGATCCCCATAAATACCACAGCCTACGTTAAGTCCCATTTTGGACCCATCAGTATACCACAATAGGCAACCCGATTTCCACGTTATTTCACTGTTAGTCCAGGAGACCCGTGGCGGTATGTCTACAGTGCAGAATTTTGTAAAATTAGTTTCAGGTATTTTTATATCTGATATCATACCTAAAACTGGGGTTTCTGTCACTGAGTCCAGTGTGGATCTCAAGGACAGGGATAGCCATTTAGCTCTTCCAGTACGGTATACAATTATTACTGGTTTCATTAATAAATTCAAGTAAATGGCAGAAGCGTTGGTGTAGCAACTGCTATGGTGCTTTAAAAATGAGAGGCAGAATTGTTGCTGCGCGTTGACATTTCATACAAAACAGAAATTGTCATTACTTCTTGCAAAATCAGTAATTTATAATTTACCAGCCCAGCTTCGAGAAAAACCAGCAAAAACTCTATCGTTTCTTTTTTTTAACCTAATACATATTTACAATTTACAATTACACGTTATACGTTACAACCGTTTTTAGTGGATGCGCAGGGAGAAGTCAGTTTCAGGCGCCACCATCTTTCACATACTGATCCATTTTATAATAACTCTGTGATACCAAAACCCGCTTGACATGGCACTTTAACTGTCTGGCAAATCGGTAATATGCTTTGAAACATTGTTGTAAAACCTAACACTATTACCGGTTCTACTGGGTATGAAACATGAGATAATGTAGGTGGTAGAGCCAAGCTGAGGCTATTATTGGCTTCAGCATGAATGGGTCGGTCACCCTGGGTAATACCTCCCTCTCACAGAAAACCGACGTTGTTGCGTTTCGTTCGGTCAGTGAGAGCGCCGGAGATCCACCTTCCCTCGCCATTCACCTCTTCTCTTTCCTTCCTCCCCTCTCTACCTCTTCCAACACAGGCTAGCAACATGCCTGTGACTCCCCTGGTGTTGCAAGTGTCTATGGACGGTGGTGATCACTTAACATCAGATGACCCACATGCTCGTTTACCTCCTATGACACAAAAAAAGATGACCAGTTTGGCACAGTCTTCAGTATTTAGATCAAGCCGGTCTTTTACAAAATCCAGTTTTTCAAAGTTCTTACAGATATACATTTTGAACTGAAAAGTTTTAGAATTTGTTAATAACCACAGTGCACATAATAACCCGAAATTTGAATCTCCTATAGGAAGATTCGTCTAAAAACAAATCAGTAGCTTCGTAGACATCTGAACAAATTTGTTCAGCCGACCATTCCACTCAATCTCGAACTTTGGCGGAGGCAACTTAAAAGTAATAAATTGCTCTCTAGTGTAGCACGATTCTGCACTCCGGTGGTTAACTATCGTTGCTCTAGGAACACTAATTAAGTTTGGATGTGTTTAATATAACGCTATTTGCTATTTCTAATAACTTTATAACGTGTTTACAAAATGTAGTTATTGAAAGGGAAACTTCTTTCGGCGCGCTGAGCGGTACTTTAAGATTTTTTTAAAATATAAATTTATGTATATTATATAGGAGATTAATGAACAGGTGAGTCACTTGATGTTAAGTGATCACCACCGTCCATAGACACTTGCAACACCAGAGGAGTCCCAAGTGCGTTGCTAGCCTGCATTTGGAGGAGGAGTGGCAGGAGGAAAAAATGGGAAGGGGAGGGTAAGTTGGCTTTCGCGTAATGACATGCTTCGTAGGCATGAGCAGGCGTATTGCGCTTGACCGGCTAGCTATTGACAGACGCGTCGTGTAGGGACCTGTGTTCATGTAATTTTACAGCTCATCATAGCTCTGATTGATTAATAGATTTTTTATTGATAAAAATCACACTAATCTTGATAATATTAACTAAACAAATTTAAATATTGTTATTTATTCTGTGAAATAATATGTAAATTCAATGATATATACAAACAATGCACAGGTACATTGGTCTTAAAAATCTGCTACAGCTTGCGCTATTTGATAGACAGTTCAAATAAAATATTACAAAGGAGGTTATAATATATACTAACAGAAACGGATAATAAATTAAAGAACTAGTACCTGGGCGACCTAGCTAGCGCGGTTCTTTAAACAATATTTTTAAATTAAAATAAACTGTTAGGTTTGCCTCACATAATTAGCATTTGTTCACATTAAAAGTATTTAATTAAAATTAATTGTTAGGTTTGGCTTACAAAATTATATTTTTTTAGAAAAAAACAATGATATACACTCGGATTCGAACTGGGGTTGCATGGATTTTCAAAGCAACCAATTTCTATCTGTTAAGCTATTTTTGTTTTGACAGCGGTGGCGAAATTTACCATCATATTATAGCTATATTTTTTCATTGCCTGAAATCTCAGTTTAAAAAAGTTTTCTATGAATAAAATCTACCTAGATCGATTTATCATCCCCGAAACCACCTACATACTAAGTTTATAAAGAAAATAGATGATCCGTTTCGGAGATCCTGAATATATACAAATATAAAAATATACATGAATTGCTCGTTTAAAGGTATAATACCTTTATTTATTAGATTAGATTACAATATTAACATCGCATCATGAACATAATTAGTACAGAGAAAGTTTTTTTTTTTTTCTCGAACTGACTACGCTATTGACCTAGCGAGGTCTTAACAGCTTCACCGGACTACTACAGAGAAAGAAAAACAATGGTATATATAAGTAGTATTTATTGGATTCTGATCAAATGTATTTAGTTAGTTTTTTCTCGCGGCGTCGCTCATGGTAATGCTGGTTTGATTCTAATGATCTATTTAATTCTCTGTACCACATGTTGTATGGAAAATTTCATTATAATATTACTTGAACAAGTACGCCTTATCAAAATCACTCTGAACTGAAATCACTAAATATTTTCTGACGTAATGTACTACACCTCGTGTTATTATTGTCAGCTTTAGAAAGTATATTTAGACATTTTCAGAACTATTTGTTACCATGACTAATATATATGTAAATAGGCAAGGATAAAAAAAAGTTCATTAGCTTCTTCTACTCTGTGTGTCAACTGCTTTCCTTTATTGTTTGCTTTAGTGACTACTAACAAGTTTTAGTGTTATCAATAAAAATAATGAAAACAATTACTTTTTTCCAAAACAAGCGAAACAAACAAAACAAACAAGCCTGTATTTTTTAAAAACTTTAATTTATACTCCAAATAATATTGAAACCTTGTGACCATTGCGGGACCACTAATTTTATAAATTTAATTTAGTTTGGAACAAATCAGATTTCTGTTGTTCAATAACAATGCAAATTAATTCAGTGGAAACTTAGCTATAAGCGAACAGATTGTTTTGGAGTAGATAAGCATAGCACCAAAAATAAATGTTTCGAATTAAAAGTAGCAGATCCATTGTTATTTTTATTTTATACTTCTTGTAACAACGATTTTAAGGCGAGTACCAGCAATTGGCTGTGTACTTAAAAAAGTTTAACAGATTAATTGATTTCGATTGTTCTTAATAACGGGATTTCTTACAAGATCCAATTAAACAGGTATTGGATAATAATCTATCATTTTTTAAATGTATTCTATTAAAATGGAGTGCTTTTAACAAACATTTTATAATAATAATAGTTTATACTCCTGCTAACAATAGTCTCATATATATTGATCTCTGTTCAAATTTCATGACGAGCTTTCGTGTTTCTCATCAAACCTTGGCAAGGGGATCCAAACAGAGGCCGTCAGAAAGATGAATTTGAGGTTAGTGTATGGTTTATTTTTCAAACTAATTACGCTATTGACCTAGCAAGGTTTTAACATCTTCACGGGACTACTAAAGCGAGCGCTTGCGACACCCAGCCGATTTTATTTGTGTAACTTGCTCAAGGGTGCACGGCACTCCTCCACGCCTCGGCATGGCTGTTGCCTGTTACATGCAAATCACGACCCACTACCAAAAATGACGCGCCCGAGTTATCCGCATACATAAGCCTCTTTTCGAAGGAAGATATGGGCAAATCACAACGCAAACCGTTGTGGGTTTAAGCTATTTCAAACTCCACAGTTCTATATTTTCCCAGATGCGGTGGTAGTTCAAGAACGTTTCTCAAGACCAAGCTTCCTAGCGATGTTTTCTTTTCACCGTCAACCGATACTGTTACCAATTGAAATTAGTAAACGTACGCGAATTCCTAAAAAAATGTCGGTTCATACCGGGGTTCGAACCTCTTGACCTCAAACTGTTATTACACCGTTAAAACCTTGACCACCAGAACATATAAGTCATAATATTAATAACAAGCGGACCCGGAGGACTTTGTCCCGCTCTGATAATAAAAACTTTGATAAATTATATACCCTCATGAATCACTTTATCTACTGATCAAAACTCCATGGAATCCGTTCAGTAGTATTTGAGTTTATCGCGAATAGACAGACAGACGTGGCAGATGACTTTGTTTTATTTAATTTATACTATTAATAATACCAAATTATTAGGTGTCAGCTTTTTTGAGAAGAGAATGTGCAATGTAAAACCAAGGAACTGTCATCGAATTAAATACCTAAACCATCTCATGAGTGTGTTGTTTTATTGATTTTTTAAAGTTTGAACTTTATTAGGATTCTTTTATTAAAGGGTATATATACATCTATAATCAAGGGTTTTCATCATGGCTACTCAGTTATTGTCATGATCTTTAATTATATAAATATTAAAACAAAACTATGTTTAAATGAAAATTGAAATTGAAAAATTGAAATAAAAAAAAGGTGGTACAGCTCTCATATGCTAAGTAAACATAACTTTACGGAAATAAAGAAATTTATCGCAACCCATGACACCATTTTCAATTAATTTTACACGACACCATGAGTGAGTGGTATTTCTGGGTGATATTGAATTAAATGTAGTCTGTTCATTATGATAAATAGTGGTATGCCCAAAAAAATTATAAAAGAGGCCACCGTCTTATGAGAACATTGAAATTATCGCCAGATACTTTTAATATTTATTCCCTACTCGAAAATTGGTTGACAAAAATAAAAATGTCGGGAGTAACTATTTATAGAAAGTTATTATAACTTCAAAGTAATTCCGTTGAACATATAATGATATAACATCCTAAAGGTGATATTAACGGCTTCCACATACATTGGGTCACGTGAAGGCGCATCCATAAAACTGCAATAAAATAGCACTCTCATCGGATAGCTGCGGGTCAGACAAAACTTCGGATGTAATTACGAATATTTTCTGTATATAGTTCAAAGTTCAAACCACTTTTTTATACTGTGCAAAGATTCTAAATTTTTTAAAGTTAAGGTTAGAGGAATGGTGTTACGAGTATACTCAATAAAACGTGATTTGTTTTTCAATCATCTTTGTATTGTTAGAATTTAGAAAAACTAATAAAATATTGCATTAATTTGCGATAAAGAACGATGATGCAAGGCGATTAGGTACTTGCAGCGTCTGCTAGTACTGAAATAAATACAGAAGTTGGGATTTATCTTTGTAGTTTCCACGCATAGTTAACAAAGGGTCGAGAGAACACAGTAAGACAAGTGAACATACATCTAATAGAGAATACGTTAAGTTCGATAGATGCAGAGTTATAGCATGTATAATTTGAGCACTGTAGCACAATCACCTTATTTATTTTCTTTATCTTTCTATCGATCTATTTCAGTGCAGTGTATTAAGCAGTATCTTATCTACCCTGCTTTTGTAATATAAGACTAAGAATAAAACTTTTGCTCTATTGTTTCGTTAATCAATACTTAACATAATAGGCTTTTTTAACCAAATTCCTGATTCTAATGAAACGATTTAATAATTAGAAAGGCAATGAACGATGTTAATTTTTAAACTCAGTGCAACGTCCATACGCTATTAATTCGAATGTTAATTTATGTTACTTTTACACTATTCGGTTTTATATTGGGTTGATGGGTTCTGTGTGTATATTTATTATAATTTCATTATTTAAAAATAATCATGGCAAGCACGCTCGTGAGAAATAAGAGATATAGCGAATTTTAATTTCATATTAATCAAAACTAAATAAAATTTTGCTTAACATTGAGACAATAGTTTATTATTATAAATTAACCTAAAAGATGTGATTAACGATCAAGGTAGGATCGAATAGTCAAACATAAGATCTGACTACCAGTTATAGTAGAAACAAATCAGCATCATTATCAGACAGTAAAAGAGCCAGTGCAGCGTCATAGGCCTCTTCCCCGATGCAATCACAGGGGTATTGGCGATTTCAAATACCGAGAAATCCACAATTTCGTATTTTTCCACATACAGTAAGTACTAAAAGAACATTGCTCAGGTTCAGGTTTCCTCCCGATATTTTCCTTCCCCGTCAACTGATTGTGTTACCAATTTCAATTAGTAAATGTACGTAAATTTTGAAAAATTAGTTGGTAGAGGCCTGGTATCGAATCTGAGGACATCAGATAGACATACCATTAATTAAACCGCTAAATCACTACGACTTTCGATGAATGGTAGCTCGATATGCGAATCAAGCCCTAAGAGACGGGCTGGTGTCAATCTTCTTGTTGCAACAATTACGCATAAAGATAGGTTATATTATACTATGCCAATTTTAATACATAAAACAGTATAACACGATGTTGAAATAATTCTGTAGCAAAAGTAAACCTTCCATGGATTGTACAAGAATTTTGAATATTTAATTCAGCATTAGGTTATCTATTTACTCATTTAGATATACCTATAATGTTATTTACATATATATACGAATATATAGAAACATAATTGTAGCTAATATTTGCCAGCTTTCAAAGAGCATTCACTGAAACGAAAAAAAGAAACTAAAGCACTTTGATATTCTATCCTGTATCTCGTCAAACGCAATTATATAAATGTCTGACATACAAGAGATGTCTGGAATATAAAAACTAAGGTAAAAGTTTCTTGTTACTGATATTTGAATGATTTCTGTGTATTTTTGTTTGATTAACCTGAATATCTTATAGAATTTGAGCAGATAGCGTATCGTGTATTCCTAACTTTATTCATTTGAATTTCCCTATTTTTGAGAATACAAACAACATAGGGAATAAGCATCTATATATGTTGATGGCCTTTGGGGTGGAATAAAAAATATAAATGTACAAAACACTGAAACTTTGCATAATTTCTTGTGTCAATTTTACTCGAAAATCCAATTTTATTATTGATCAGTAACCAGATAAGATTTGTTATAATGACGGCTGCTGCTATAGAGTCATTAAGC
This sequence comes from Antheraea mylitta, assembly GCA_014332785.1. NCBI lineage: Eukaryota > Metazoa > Arthropoda > Insecta > Lepidoptera > Saturniidae > Antheraea > Antheraea mylitta. The sequence continues at coordinate 1,405,738 of JACEII010000097.1, forward strand.
TTATTATTTTTCCCAACCGCTCCAAAAGAAGTATAACGTCAAATAAAACCATATTTTTTTACTTCGATATTAGGTTAGAGCCGATTTCAATGGTTTTGTTATTCGAAATATTGTTAAGGAACTTTATGTAAACCGTAAACTTTTTCCTGAACTCTATTTAACCCGCATATATTAGAAGAAAGCAAACAACACTTCGATGCCGTTATATTGCATACGGTATATAAATAGATATTTTATCACAAAAATAAGTAGTTAGCACTCAGACTGGAGCTGACGTACAACATAGAGTATCCTAGAACAAGTTAGGAAACAAATATAATGGCGCCAACTCCACAAGAAACAATGGCTCAGCACGGCGAGGCATCTGCAAATACTTCAGAACCGCTGTCCAAACCTTTGAACGGGGATGAGGTGGTTATCAGTGGACTGTCGGGCATATTCCCTAAGTCTGACAGCGTTAAGGAGTTCATGGAAAATTTATATAACAAGGTATTATATTTATCATACTCTTTGCGTCACTTACCTACTTGTACCTCAAAAAAGGGTAGAATATATTTTACTAATCATAGATTTCAGAAATTATTTCCGACATCTCCAACAACTATCGTTATATTTTAACCTATTTATATTTTGCCTTTCCTCGTACACCACTCTCTCTGTTAATACAAACCGCATGAATATGCGATTAGTAGTTTTTGAGTTAATCGTGAACAGACAGACAGACGTGGTGAAGGACCTTTGTATTGTAATGTGTAGTGATAAATTTTTTAATGTTACCGATATTTTTAATGTTATTTATCCTTATCCTTTATCCTTATTCTTTATCGTAGAAAAAATTTTTTTTTTCTATGTTCATGGTATTTCTGAGTTTTCTACATGCAAAGAAAATCAAAATAATACTATAAATTTCAGAAAAGAGGTGTTCAATTCATGAGAATTCTTTCGAAATATTTTGGGCATATTGAAATTAATTATCAGTATTTAATTTGTATTAATCTTGAAATACGCACACAAAAAAAATAAACCGCATAAAATATCACCAACATGTTTATTATGCGAATAAACACAACAATAGAAATTATGAATAAAAAAAATGGATAATGACGAAGAATAATCATACACAAATTCCGTATAAATAGAATATGATAAATAATTTGTATTTTATTTATTTGAAATGTTTAGGTAGATCGAATAAACAACATACTATAATGCTGCACCTGAACGTTGATCTATGATAGTTTAAAAGTTTACTGCGCAGCATGGGCATTTGTTTTACATACTGTCTTATACAAATTTTTAGCATATGATCAGTATGTCAATGGAGAATCTTTACAACTAAACGTCGTAGAATAAAATGGTTATAAAGATCTTATATATATGAACAACTTGAATATCTAATAATTTCTTTAATCCTAGGTCGACATGGTGTCTTCTGAAAATCCTCGTTGGGTCTTCAATCATCCCGAGGTATCCAAATATCTTGGGAAGGTGAACGGGATGGGGAAATTCGACGCTCAATTCTTCAGGGTGCATTATAAACAGGCTTGTACTATGGAACCCATGAGCAGAAAGTTACTGGAGCACGCTTACAGCGCTATTTATGATTCTGGTTAGTTTGATGATGAGAATACTCTAGTTATGTTACTATAGTGTATTATCACCTTTACATATTCATTACTGTATGCAAAAAATAAACAACGCGATAGCGGTATTTAAAAATGCAAAGAATCAACCTATAAGCTCTAAAAATTCATAAATGTATATTGTAAACATGTGCAAAAACAAATTTGAGTCAAGTGTTTGTAATCCTACGGATCGTGCTGTTTCCTAGTTTATGTTAATATGAGAAACGGTTCAGATTCTAAATTAAGACCCTCCTCCCTTTGATATAAAATTCAAAACGGTTGTAGCATCAAATATTCATGGTTTGTGTGAAATATTGAACATTTGGAAACATATTTTAAAGGTTATGTACGAAAATATCATAAAATAGCTAATAATTAGTTTCATTGCTTACATTTTTATTTAGGACGGTTAGTCAATGATGTGAGGAATTCACGTACTTTGATAAAAGTATTATTTTTACCAAGTGTGGAAAAAAATATCATATGCATTTTTTTGAAACTACAATTTACCATAATATTTAACAATAAAATCTGATGCAGGAATAAACCCACTTCAATTGCGAGGTAAAAAAGTAGGCGTCTTCATCGGGTCTACTTTCTCAGAGTCGGAGAAGCTTGTCATTTACGTGAACATCCAACGAAACGGATTCGGTATTACTGGGTGAGTTATATTTAAATAAACATACATCAAAGTATTGTATATATGAGTCGTTGCGTTTCGAAATGAGCTTACTCCAATTTTGGCCATCCCTAATATTTTACATCTCCAAGATCTTCAAAAATGACATTATAAAATTTTACAAAAGGCTTCGACTTAACCTTTGAGTTGTAGTCATTTCTATAAAACGCAAATAAACCCGTAAACGGCCGCCTTAACTTGAATATTATTTATTACCAAGAACACATCTACCCTTAGATAGAGTAGGGCCTTATCAGTGTTCAATCAACTTTGAAACTATAAACAAGTCCTATAGAGAACAAAAGTGTTATGTGTTGGCAATTTTTCATATATATAATTTCATAGGAAGAATGGAAAAGTAATATTAGAAACCTTGTATACCACATCATTTAATCGGCTTGTAATAGACCCACTGTAAAGCATGAACAATAAGACAGTGAAAGCAAGAGACGCACTAAAGCCGTAGATATCTTCCCAAAGGAAGGTAAGGGCACAAACATCACGTCAGCCCTCGACGTATTAGCGATTTTAAACTCTGAGGAATCAACACTTCTATATTTTGCCATATACGGTAGTATTAGAAGAACATTTCTGAGATTCATATTATTACTTCACGTTGTTTTGCTTCAACGCAGCCGATAGTGCTACCAATTTAAATTAATAAATATACTTCTAATTTACTCATAACTCATATTCCACTGATCAAACGACGACCACTAACAACCACTAACAAATCTCCTTAAATCGAAAAAATGTTGGGTCACTTAGAATCTCAAACCTAAAAATTTCATTATAGATAGTTTACGTTCACACCTGAAGATGGGATATCTTGTTAAAAACTAACAATCTTGGTACCTTTTAGGTATATATCTGAAGTACATACCCAAATATAATCTTCCCGTATAACAACAAATTAATATTTACTATATTACAGTATGTTTGCCAATTTATATCTTCAATCGAACTGTAAATTTTGCATCCCCTCTTTTAATAGGTTTCCCTGGCTTCATCAAATTTTATCTCAATTATTCCCTAAACGTAATTTAGACTCATCTGGTGTTTTATAACAAATTATTTCACGTTAGTGTGATAATAAAATGCTATTTTATCAACCATTACTTCTAATAATTTGCCTTTGTGAAGTAGTTCGCGTCAACATAATATAATTTGCTAAGTTTTTTTTGGTTGCAATTTAAATCATTGAGTATTTTTTTAACAGTATGTCAAATTGACGACACTGTGTCTCATAATAATCCAAGAGTAATGGCTACTACAGACAAATATGGAATCCGTAGTCAATTATCTCATTTGGACTTACAAACTCCTTACAACTCCTGGTTATTATATCACGCTTTTAAAAAGCCACTGCAGCCGGTTTATCTGTATGACAGTCGCGACTATTTGGACAGAATTGTAATTTCCTAGATTACAAAAGTACCTAAAATCAATAGTGCCAAAATATTTTCTTACATTTCTTTTTACTTTGTTCACAACTTTTTACTGAATTAAGCCTGATATAATTTACTGGCTTGCCATTACTGTTCAAAAACAGGTAACCTCAAAACTACATAGTTTTTATAGCTCATGTGGAAAAATTATTATCAGGTCCCACTTTTTGGAGATATTTTATGTTTATATTCAATTATTTTGGAGTCATCTCAGAATCATTAACATTTGAAACTAAAAACTAAGTGAACACAAAATAAAAAAATAGTAAATACAACATACGCACCATAGTACATTCCGGCAAGCAATTAGGGTAGTTGTCAACGTAAAAAATATGGAGACAGCCGGAAAAGCGGAGTCAAAGGTGGTTCTTTTAATTTATGTGTGGGCATAATTTACGACTTGACTATTCTTTATTTACTTTCTATTTTGTATTCAACAGACTTCTATAATTAGAAAATACTACAATGAAAAGTGTCATTAATGTTAATTAATACCTTTTTTAGTATCGTATTTGCCCTTTGGCTAGTGATTTAAAAATGAATCAAATAGTTTATTTAAAAAAACTCTCATATGATTAAAATAAAAATTTTAAAGTAGCATACATTTACTAAATACTAACCAATCTAGTAAGCCATAAACCATGATAGAAACCATGATAAGGTAACCTGAATATGACAAATGTTCTTGTAGTATCAATGTATATTGATACCACATAAAATTATGGTTTTTTGACGTTCGAATTCGCCAATACGTTGTAAACTGGCGAGGTAACTAGGCAAGTACAATACCTCCAGAAGAGGCCTTTTACCCACCTTGCTAGGTCAATAGCGTAGTCAGTTCGAGAAAAAAACCCAGCCAAGAGACTTTTATAAGCTGCCATTATTATTAATACTTACTTATTCTTATATTTATTAATATTTTTAATATATTATTTCATAGGATAATGTTGAAACTCTAAATAACAGTTTTTGGCGGGATTTTAGTCTGTCATGTAGTGGATTTTATATTTTATTCATAATCCTGTGTTATTTGACTATATATTGTGTAAATTTGGTGGTGTTTTACGTAATATAGTTAGTTTATTATGCATAAGTGAAGTGAATGGAAAATAATACCACGGAGCATGAAATTCTGAGATGCCACAAAAACTCCCTGGAAGGTTCTAGCAAGGGATCCACCATCTTGTTAGAATATGATTTCACACGATGCTTAATATTGGAATGATCACACGAAGTTTGTGATATTATTGACTACGTGACAATGGCAGTAATAATCGGAAGATTGATTGCCAAAAATAAAGTAAAAAAAAAATCTAAATAAGTTTACAGTAAATCATCTTCTTAGAAGTTATACTTTAAATTATAAAGGTTTTTTTTTCTATTCTCATTTCTGCCTCTCTCATCAACGCAACGGGCGTGATAATAACTTCATTTTGCTGATATAAAAATTCAAATTAGACAATCTTCAGGCACCGTGAATCTAGTCTGCTTCGCTTGAAATATTATCATATTATATTATAGTTTGAATTACGTTTCGTGACCACCTACATTCGTGACATGAATAGAAATTATAGTATTTTAAATTAATATTTGTATTCTTATAATTTATTTTCTTGTTAATAAAGAAAGGTGATTGATTTACTTTTCATAAAACCATATTTTGCATATACTTATATTAATAAATATCATTTTTCGTGTATATATACACATTAATCCTTACAAATTCAAAAAGGCAACATTTTTATGGTTTTCTTTTTATGCTCGTTAGTTGGTTATAACTCGAACTAGTGAAACACGAGTTAGACTAGAAACTAGAAATAAATTGGAGCTAGCCAGGTTTTAGTATATGTTAAAAATGATTGCTTATTAAAAGTACATTAATTTTCACTTATTAAACAATACAATGTAGTAGACAATTCTTTAGAACAGATGTATTAAAAAAAACTTATTGAATTAAATATTTCTTGTTTATAACTTACGCAACAATTTTGATAAATATATATCTGTAAATATGCAATAATTTACAAGAGAATATGCCTGTAATATAAGAAAGAACGAAACATTTACTAAACAAAAACTACTCATTTAAAAGTAACACAAAGTAATGTACTGTATACTAGCAATTGCAAAATTTACAGCACTGATTTTTAATCTACAAAGTTACTTTTTTATATAATACTAGCGGACCGGGTGGACGTTGTCCTGCCTTGATTATAAAAAAAAAACAACTAAAATTCAACCGCAGCGCCATCTGCAAGGTCCAATTGTAAGTCTAAACCATTCTCGGATCCACTGGAACACGCACACAAAATTATCAAGATGGGTTTAGCTATTCAGAAGGAGTTCAGTGACATACACACGTACACAAGAAATTTATATATAAGAGATAATTTAAGGCTTGTTTCATAAACATGGCATAGGCAAAGCGGGCTAGTATGACAATCGCTCTAGAAATTTCATTACAATTCATTTTCGTTGATATTAATTACTAACAGTACGCTACAAAATATATTAATTAGTAATTAATTTTATATCGAGTCGAATGTACGTTATGTATTTGTAAACAAACATGGTTGCATCAAAACATGGGGTATTTTAGCCCGCAGCCAATTTTGATGAACCCTTAATAATGTTTCATTTGATTAAATTTATTTAGGGGTTGACTTAATATTATTAGACGTTGTGGTATATTTTGATATTACGCCTTGCTTAACATACAGATTAATCAACTACAGAACTCAATGAATCCTTTAATCACATAAAAACTGTAGTAATAATAGTGATATACAATATATTGTATTTCAAAACGTCGTAACATAAATTACACGTATGCAATAATACAGTCTACATTTTTATTTTAATTTATAAAAAAAAAATGAAAAGGATAATAATTTACTTTCTACTATTTTTTCTTTATAGATTTAATTATTTAGTAACATACATGTATTACAAATATAAAACGTTATACTTTAGAACCATATAATTCGTTAAGAAATATTCTGTTTCTATTTCGAACTTATCTATGTGACTAGAGAATAAAGTAATATGTATTGTTTATTATATTATAGTATATTGTGGCTTAAAGTAACTGGACTAAGTACATTAAATATTATAGTATCCAGTGTATCAGACTCTTTAAAACCAGTAACAGCTTTTTAGTTCATAGTGTTACATTACAACAAAACCATAAAGCATATAGCAATAATTAAAAGTGATAATTGTGTAAAGAATTATATAGTTTGTGCAAAATTCGACCGTATTGACACTGAAGTCATACCATTTGAAGCAGTGATGTTTCCGCTATTGTGTTCCCATTAGATTACTATGAAAGACAAAAGGTATCAACACCCAAGCCTCTCTAAATTGTTAGCATCCAGCCTTCATCTAAAGTCATGGCCACATTACTGTTCGATATTACTTATACTACAGTGACCATACAATCAAATGAATTGCTCGCCTTTTCGTTATATCAGAGTATTAAGCTAGAAATATTTGAGCTCAACCTCTTTGAATACAATACATTATACACCACCTTTTTGTTGGAGAAAATACATTTTTGTAAGCAACAATATTGCTCGTAGCCGTCACGAGCAGGTGGCGACTTTCGCCGGCGAAGCTAATAACAAAATAATCATGAATAAGTACCGTTCGTTGGGCAATTTACAGCCTTCATTATAATCGCAAAGGAGACCGTTTTAGTTTGAAATTATTCCGTAGTTCAACGCTGGTTTATACCAAAGATGATAAACTTATACTAAAATTAGATTTAAATTCATAGAAAACATTTATTAATCAACTAAAACTATTCGTGGATAACTTTTTACTCACTTTTTCGATAGCGTTAATAGACATTTGATCTATGTTTTGAGAAAAGTACTTTTGTCTGAACGATAGGTACCCGTATTCTCTTCGGTACATCTGACGTGTGTACAAAATATCATAATTCTCTACTAAAAATTAAAGCGTGAAAGCGTACCAAACAAACATTCTCATTTATATTAATTGATCTTTCGCACTCGAGGGCTCCGTAGCGTAGCTATTTAAAATGTTGATGACCGTCATTTGTCATTTGGAACAATTCAAATCAATATATATAAAAACAGATTTATGAATTGCGTAATTTACTTAAAATAACAATTAGATTGTACGGTTTTTGGTTAACTAACATTCTTCGCGACCACACTTCCAGCGAGTCTAGCTTTCAATCTATTGAAACAAAGCCCTTGGTGCACTTCCAATACTACGCTTCGTAGTATAAAACAATGCATTGCCTCTATGTGCACTAGCTAACAACAGGCACGCTACAGCATCCCACACAACAATACAGTAGGTACACAGGTTCTGAAATGAATCCTTTTTTTTATTAGATAGTTAATTTTAGCTAATGTTCTCAAACCCTAAATATATATAAGTATAAGCATATCTACAGCAAGTATGTGTAAATATGTATATTACATATGAAAGGCACAAATCAAATAACGCATAAGACTTAGCTGAAAAACTATGAAGTAGGACCTAACTTGCAAGTGTTTTCTTAATATTCTTTTTTTATTTTATACTGACAATTCGTATATTTATATAAGTATCATATCATATCGTATATAAGCTAATGTTTATATAAATGAAATACTAGACGCCAAGTGTCCAAATTTTCATAGGCAGGACGTTTGCCCATTTTTAAATCTCCTACCAATCCTTTATATTGTACTGACTATTTAACTCTCACCTTTAGGCCGAATATCATTTTGGACTTTGGTGTATCTAGATATAATAATCAAGCTAACAGTATTCTTAATACTATACTATCTAGGGACTGGGATAGCCGAATCCCCATTTATACTGATGCAGCTAAACTGTCTAGTTCTGGCAATGTGGGTACTGCAGTCTGGATACCTATATACAGAATTATCCTTAACTATAAATGTCCCCCTCTTACATCTGTTTTTACTGGAGAAGCTACTGCCATCTTCGAATCTCTGTCATTCATTAAGTCACACAAATTAGAAAGAGCAATAATCTTCGCTGACAGTAAAAGTTGCTTACAAACTATTCTCTCTAATCCCTTTTGTACTAAATCCAGACATCCGATTATTTAAAAAATGAGAGAGTTAATATACGAGTGTCATATTTTTGGCATCAAAATAGTGATAGCTTGGATTCCAGGCCATTGCGGTATCTCTGGGAATGAATCAATGGATTCTTGCGCAAAAAATGCTATTCAAACAGGTTCCTTGAACAATTTAAGACTATATACAGAAGATCTACGGTCTCTAGCTAAAACTAGATTATTAGAAGCATGGTAAAAGTATTGGAATTTTTCCAGAAAATATAAAGGCAAATCTTACGGTTCTTTTCAAAATGAAGTTCCCCGAAAACTATGGTTTTTTAAATTCCCATATCTAAGTAAAGCCGTTACTTCCATCATCTGTCGTTTTCGTCTAGGTCATACTTGTACACCAATGCATTTGTTTAAATTAAGTATTAGGGATCATTCTCTGTGCGAATGCGGCCTTGCCGAAGGTTCTCTAGATCATATATTCTTTAATTGTTCGAGAAACAGACTCTCCCTTTTTGATGTCCTTCCTCCTTATATTCCCCGTCCACTAACCTTACGTATATCTTAGCTTTAGTGAATAACAACCCTTTAATTTTACATGTTTTGCCATTATTTATTAAAATTAAAAGAAACATATCTAAGCTTGCCTTTATGTATATCTGTGGGAAACACAATAACTCGGTCTCAATACAAAATTCGTTTTTGAATTACATTTTTTAACTCAGTTCCCTTCGTTTATGACATTATCTGGCACAGACAGCGCACACTCTGTATCTACATGACATTGGCGGAATTGTGTATTGCTTACATACGGTGCCATAAATTAAAGAAGAAGAAGAAATCAGGGCTTTAGAGTGTTGTATCTTTATTAAGGATGTTATATGTATGCATGTATGGTTCATTAATTCGTACCTACCCCTTCGCAGCCTAATACTAGTTACGATTTTGAATGACTAAAATTATGAAGTGTATTTGAACTGTGTTTGTAATAAAAAATACTATAACTATACCACAATAATATTTAGCCCGTTTAATGTTAATCACGTTATTAAAAATCAATATACATTGAATGAAATGATTTACAGAAACGAAAAGAAATTGTACGATGAATAACACCAATATATATTTAAAAAAAAAAAATAGAAAATGTAAACGCACATCTTTATGTACCTCACTTGCTATTTTATAATCGGTAGAAAACGAAACGATATAACTGTATCAATTAGCATAATACACGTTAGCTGATAAATAGTTGGAAGATATTTTTCCTCGATATAATACAAACAAATATTGTACAGTTTAGCATACATATAAATAGTACTTGGGCGACCAAGCCTAGCTAGGTTCTTTAAATTTTAAATTAAAATAAACTTTGCCTCACAAAATTAGTATTTTTTACAATATATATATATATATTCGAACTGGGGTTACATGAATTTTCGAAGTAACTAATTTCCACCTGAGCTTTTTTTGTTTAGCTAGCGGCGTCGAAATTTACCTTCATATTCTAGATATATTTTTTCATTGCCTGAAATCTTAATTAAAGAATTTTTTTCTGTGCATAAAATCTAGCTAGATCGCTTTATCGTTCCCGAAACTACCTACATACTAAGTTTCTCGGAAATAGATGACGCCGTTTCCGAGATCTTGAATATATACAAATATAAAAATGTACAAGAATTGCTCGTTTAAAGGTATTAGATATAAATATATATATATATATATATATATATAATATATATATTAAAGAAGGAAATCACGTAAAACGAAACTATCTTAAATGGATGAAGGGAAAATGGCTCGCATATCACAGATTTATGAAATCAAAAATAGAAATTGTGAGCGAAGTCGCTGCCCGGGTGGCCGGGATGCTTCGACAAATGGTGGAATACATCAACGTAACGATCCACTAGAAGGTTAAAGATACCTCGATACTGGGATAATGACTGACGTGAGAGGCAACGGCGACATACTTAGTACAGCAGCAGTAAAACAAAGAATATATTTTTTTATTTATATACTAGCGAGCCCGGCGAACGTTGTTGATGAAGCAAATATACGTTGCACCTAATATATACCAGTTAAATGCTTTAAGAGTAACACCGTTCAATCGTCTCGTATTTCGTGGTCGTATCAAACATATAAGATAATAATATCAAAACAAATACTAATAAACAACTAAGAGAATCTTAGTTAAAGTTAATTTTAAAACTTTTAAAAGTATGGAAACGATACTTTTAAACCTAAAAAATTCACAGCTAGGATTAATTAACAAAATTGAAGGAGGACATTTCAAGATTAATCATTACGTAATTGCTTATTGTCGGAATACCGCACGTTCAAACAAAGGGAAGCCGCATGCGGGCCAAAATACTGAGCGTGGCCCGGAATGCGCTGTACAGCTTAATTCGCCTCTTCCGTATTTATTACAACCAGATCATTTTTGCGTAAATCATTTTATATTGAGTGTATATCAGTTTTGCGTTTCTCAAGGTAATTAGGTCAAATATTAAGTACCTATTTTTTAACTGATTGAGAACGAAAAGCACGTAATGATTATAATCTATCTGTGAGAATATTGAAACTCTCTAACAAGTCTATCATAATACTAATACAGTTTCTTTAGAAATCAATCATGTCAAAACTACTGTATGTATCAGCATAGGACTACGACTATTCGATGCGCAATTTTTCCTATTGTGACGACTGTTGTTTCGTAGTTGTCTAGTGTTTTAGTTCGAATCCCGTCATTTTCTAGCTAATACTTTGGAATCCGCGTAAAATAACTAATTTAAATCGATAACGCTAACCGATGACAATGAAGAAAAACATCGGAAAAAAGTCTGGACCTGAGAAATGTTCTTACAGTAAGTACTACTGTGAGAAATGTGGATTTCTCAGAATTTGAATTCGCCATTATGTCGTGTGCTGGCGTGGTGATTATACCTTACATATATATATATATTAGACTATATTATTTATAGTATCTCTAGAATAATTTGTCAAGTGACAGTCCCTTACTTAACTTTTATAAAGTTATCAAATGAGACAAGGTAGTTCACTATTTGTAGCTTCACTGTGACTTGGTCCAATTCCAAGACTGTACTCGAGGTCAGACCATATTTTTGAATGTATTCTTCAGTCAACAACATTCTGTCACAATTATTAAAGTTAATGAATTTAGAAATTCGATTTTATCATTAAAAGTAGAAACTAACCTCAATACAATAATCCCAATAGATTTTAAATACTGAATAATTCTTGTCTTTTCTACATCTATGATTTTTTATATAAAAAAATTATGACTAAATTCATAAGGTAACACTTTATATATTCGGTTTCTGAAGTGGAAACTTCTTTAGGCAAATTAAGTAGTATTTGGTAGAAGAAAAATTTATAATTTCAGGTTCCGATCGTATAGCTTTTGCTAAACTAGGTATGTGTAGTATAGCAGCCTATGTATATCTAATATTGATATTTAGTATTGAGGTTGTACAATTTATCATATATTAATTACTGACCTCTGCCCCCGAATTTCGTAGGCATGTAATAGTAACTTAAGCTAACGCTAGCACGCAGCGGAAGCTTTCAAGAGGAAAAAAACTCTGATTTTGAAATATTCTTCATTGGTGCTCCGCTTCTATTGGTCTTAGCGTGATGATACATTGCCTATAAGCCTTCCTCGATAAATGATATCTATACACCACTGAATGACTTTTTCAAATCGGAACAGTAGTTCCTTTTTTTTTTATATATTATCAAAGGAGGCAAACCAACTGGTGGGTCACGTGATGTTAAGTGATCACCACCGTCCATAGACACTAGCGACATCAGGGACGTCGCAAGTGCGTTGCCAGCCTGTATATGGGAGAATGGGGAGGGGAAGGAAAGGGAAAGCAGGATCGAGGAAGGGACGTGGGCCTCCGGCTCTCTCACTGACCAAACGAAACACAACAATGCAAGCACTGTTATTTCACGTCGGCTTTCTGTGAGAGGGGTGGTACTACCCCGGAGGAGCCAACCCATTCATGTTGAAACCAAAAATAGCTTCAGCGGGGCTCTACCACCTACCTAAGATTACCTCCTACTCACAAATTCACAACGTCACAAACTCACAAACTTTACCTCTTTTTAATATTAGTATAAATAAACTGTATAAAATCTACATAATTACAAGATTTCATAAGTCCATCCATATAAATTACACCGAATAATGAAAAAAGGTTCAAAGCCGCAAGCAAAGCTAGTTGAACAATGTATTTTAAACCCTGTTAAATACATTTTACAATGTTGATACGGACGTATCTATGTATTAATGAAACTTTGTGTTGCGCATGCGTTCCTGAATATTTATAAGTTGTTCTGGTTCGAACGCGTGTTTACAAAAACTAGTATGACGAAGACATTTTTCGAGATCGTGACTTAAATGTCAAATGTTTAACACTGCAACTGTGTACATTAAAATAAATTGATTTATTTTTTAAATAATTCTATGAAAAAAAGGAAATTATAAACAACCTTTTCTACAATATTATGCTAGAAAGATTTTATATGTGAATCTGTTTATAAAAATATTGCCATTCTAGTCTTACTGTTAAAATGGTTCTGAAGACTGTATCAAAACTATTCCAATCTATAGGTTAGTTAATTATAGTTGAACATGATAAAAATATTAGACAATAAAATTAGGTGATAGTAATTCTTTAATGACTTTTGTAATTATTAAACTTCTTTAAATTTTTAAAAAATTAAAGTAGAATAAAAATATCTCACTTTGTTTTTAAAGCTTTTATAAATTCCAAATGTAATTATATTTTCAAATAATCTAGTTTAGTTATTGTGCAAAAGTGAAGTGCATAATCATAAAATAACGTAAAAAACTAGGGCCTACCATCTTATTTTAACTTTATTTTTGGCAATCAATCTTTCAGATTATTACTGCCATTGTCATGTAGTCAATAATATTACAAGCGTCGTACTATCATTTCAATATTAAACGTCGTGTGAATCAATATTGTAACAAGAATGTGGATCCCTTGTTAGAACCTTCCAGGGAATTTTTGTGACATCTCAGAATTTCATGCTCCATGGTATTATTTTCCATTCACTTTACTTATACACAATAAACTAACTATATTACGTAAAACACCACCAAATTTACAAAATATAGAGTCAAATAACACAAGATTATGAATAAAATATAAAATCCACTACATGACAGACTAATATCCCGCCAAAAACTCCCCTTACCATCTTATTAGTTTATTGAAATAATCACAAGATGATAGTAGTATTGTATCTACTCGACAACGACAGTAAGAATGAAGAATATTGATCCCCAAAAAAAAAAAAAAAGTGTAATTCTTAAATCTATATATCCACAAGTTCAACGTATTACAACAAGTTTATATCGTAATAGTTAACGCAATTATTTTAAAGTACCTGGACGACCGAGCCTAGCTCGGTTATTTTTAAATTAAAATAAACTGTTAGGTTTGCTTCGCAAAATTAGCATTTTTCATTAAAAACACATACCTATTAAAAAACGTATCTATCTCTCTTATAATCATTATAATAAAACTATTTATTGAATTAAAATAAATTGTTAGGTTTGCCTTACTAAATTATCATTTTTTACGAAAAAAAAATATAAACTCGGATTCGAAATGGGGTTACACGGATTTTCGAAGCAACCAATTTCTATTTAAGCTATGTTTGTTTTGACAGCGGCGGTGAAATTTATCTTCCTATTCTAACTATATTTTTTCATTGCCTGAAACCACAGTTAAAAAAGTTTTCTATGAATAAAATCTACCTAGATGGATTTATCGTCCCTGAAACTACCTACATACCAAGTTTCACGGAAATAGATAACGCCGTTTCCAAGATCCTGAATATATACAAATATTGAAATATACAAAAAATGCTCGTTTAAAGGTTTTAGATAGATCGATGATGAAATAACATTTTTTAAACACTATTCATAAAGTTTATTTAAAGCTTTTTTTTTATTTCAAAGGAGGCAAACGAACTGGTGGGTCACGTGATGTTAAGTGATCACTACCGTCCATAGACACTAGCTACATCAGGGAAGTCGTAAGTGCATTGCCAGCCTATATATGGGAGAGGGCGAGGGGAAGGAAAGGAAAAGAAGGAAAGGGGAAGGGTGGTGGGCCTCCGGCGCTCTCACTGACCGAACGAAACACAACAATGCAAGCACTGTTATTTCACGTCGGTTTTCTGTGAGAGGGGTGCTACTACCCCGGACGAGCCGACCCATTCCTGCTGAAACCAGTAATAGCTTCAGCGTGGCTCTACCACCTATCAGAAAATGAAATATATAAAAATGTATATATAATTTACAAAAGTATCATTTTTTAGGTATATTACACATACCAATACACTCGCTTATTTTTATGCTGTCTGGTTTCTTAATCTTCTTAAATGAATAACGGCTTTATTTCATTTTTTAGTTCTAGTTTATTTGTATTTTTTTTTTAATTTACGTTAGTTTTATGTGTCACCTACATTATTATACATATTTTTATTGTTCACCAGTCTCCCTGATTAAAAGTAGATGTTGTTTTATTTGATAGAGAGATATACGTCATTATATTAGTTTATTTATATTATATCCAAGTCTTACATAAAAAAAAACTTGATAGGTGTCAAGGGACACCCGGATGGAACGAAGTTCCTTTGAATTAATTAGTGAAGGAATTGTAATAAAATTTTATTTTTATAAAGGAAGAAAAGACTATCACGATTGTTTAATTCAATATGAAGTTATTCTAGTTTTAAGAAACTACCATTATTAATATTACACGCACGGCTTGCTAAATACATACGTTCTGATATTGTAATATTAAAATAAGATTTGTTTTTGAATTTATTAAAATTATGACGCGTACACTTGCTAAACACACAAAATGTGTAGATTATAATGCATATGACTTGGTTAGCACAATAATAAAGAGAGGTTGTAGTGCGTACTTGCTAAAAATACAAAAGCATTTATTATTATCTGTATATAATCTCTACGTACCAAACTCCATCAGCAATATCCGGAACTTGTGCAGAAACACTGTCAGGATTCATTATTATTATTATTTTTTATTATTTACAAAAAACCTGTATACACTCAACAAAAATAATCGTCGCGACACCACACTGTTCAATGCGAAATAGAAATGAAAATATCTGGCTTGCTTTCTATAAGAGAGAGAGAGACAGACAGAGAAACATGCGACGCCGCACAGCTTACAATAGCTTACTATAGCAAAAAGTGTCGTGACAACTTTTCGTAAGAATTTTTTCCGTTTAGCCCCCTTTCACAACGCGCGATAAGGAACTTCGTTCCAATATTGGATTAATAATGAAGTTGACATTTATATCAATTTCCAGGGACGTTTTGATGTAGCAGTTGGAAAGGTTGTTTGTAAATACGAAACCGTGTATTAATGTTCCATTGAATGTACATATTGTTTGAATCGGTCAATTTGATGTCCGGTTTGTTTTTTTTTTTTTTTTTTACATCAATTTGTATTTTGTTCATCGTTTACTTTTTTGAAATACTGAATTGGAAATTATATTTATTTTGTTTTACAGCATTTTACTTGAAGTGACGATGCATTCTA
Source organism: Antheraea mylitta (assembly GCA_014332785.1). Lineage (NCBI taxonomy): Eukaryota > Metazoa > Arthropoda > Insecta > Lepidoptera > Saturniidae > Antheraea > Antheraea mylitta. The sequence goes on from JACEII010000097.1 coordinate 1,422,183, forward strand.
TAGCATATTAAAACTAACAATTAATACATTTTTATAGATGGTTGTTACGTATTGTTAATGACATAATTGGTGTTTAAGGTAACGCTGTAAATTCGATTAAAAAAAAATACAGATTTAACTTCGACTAATAAAGGCCTATAAAAATACTCTAGTGTATGAATTTTAATACAAATCTAAGTATTCATTCCAACTTTAAGTAATATTTGACTTCTATACAAAAAAATTGGCAACATCGTGATTTAATTGTTTTTTAAGTATCTAATAGCTTAGTAAATTGTAAGGCATACACCACCTACTCATATCTCTACTCCACTGTCGGAAATAAAACATACTAATGTCAATTTCATTTCAGATGCAACAAAGCTATGTACGCCAACCGTATTTCCTATTGGATTGACGGAAAGGGACCATCATACGCTCTCGATTTGGCTTGTGCTAGCTCTCTTGCATGTTTGGAACATGCCTATAGATCCATTAGTACTGGACAGTGTGAAGCTGCAATAGTCGGTGGCTGCAATCTTTGCATGCATCCTATCGTGTCACTCAATTGCAAGAGGTATTTATTAATACTAGTGGTCGCCCAGAGGTCGATATTCGACCATAGTTAATTGATTTTATTAAGTTTGAATTTTATTAGAGTTGTTTTGTAAAAAGGTATACTTCTATAATCAAAGGTTTTCATCATGGCTACTCAGTTATTTGCCATGCTCTTTATTATATAATCATTAAAAAAATCTATGTGTAAATGAAAATGAAAATTAATTATAAATTGGAAACAAAAACCACGTGGTAAAGCTCAAATTCTAACCAAACATAATTTTACGAAAATAAAGAAATTTATCGCAACCCGTGACACAATTTTCAATTAATTTTACATGACACCATAGGGTGGTAGTTCTAGGTGATATTGAATTAAATGTAGTTTGTTCATTATGAGAAATAGTGATATGCCCAGTATCATCTTTTGGAAAGTAATGGATGCACAATACAATCAAATGGTGAATCCAAGACAAAGACGTTTTTAATTCTACCAATAGCTTTTGAAAATAAATTCTTTTTTGTCGCTACATGAGGTTGAATTGCAACATGCAGGTTGCAATGCAATGCAGGTTACACCGCGGAGGTCTAAGTCATGGATTACTTTTATGAACAAAATTCTCTTTTTGATAATACAAGGTATCATTTGGCTCATTTTTTTATTAAATCATCATTTTGAAATGAGTTCACCATAAAAAATAATAAACATTACAATAATAGTTATATTTTATAATATCATTGTTGAATGTAGGATGAAAAATGGTAATTGGAACATAAGAGTTTACTTTATTTTTGGGAATCATCCGTTCAGATTATTACTGCCATTGTCACGTAGTCAATAATATTACAAGCGTCGTACGATCATTTCAATATCAAGCGTCGTGTGAATCAATATTCTAACAAGATGGCGGCTCCCTTGTTAGAACCTTCCATGAATTTTTGTGGCATCTCAGAATTACATGCTCCGTGGTATTATTTTCCATTCACTTCACTTATGCACAACAAACTAACCATATTACATAAAACACCACCAAGTTTATACAATATAGAGTCAAGTAATACAAGATTATGAATAAAATATAAAATCCACTACATGACAGACTGAAATCCCGCCAAGAACTCAACGTAAGAGTTAAAAAATACATACAGTCGAGCATACCAACCTCCTTCATAACCTCTTTTGAACTTCGTAATTATTGACGGCTGTCAAAATATCTTTTATATTTACATGTATATATTGTGTAAAATTCGAGTAGTAGTGTGAGTAGTGCATATTTTAATTAATTTAATGTACTTCTAATGCATTTTATATAAAATAAACAGCTTTCTGCACTTCTCCGCCATATAACCTTTAACTATGCCAAATTTCAAGTCCACCCGTTGACGGGAAATAGGTTAAAAAGGGATACAAAAAATTTGCTTCACGTATTCATATATAGATGAAAAATATCTGCAATATATTATATAATTTGTTTTCAAGTTGCTTTTCAAGAGTTATTGTAATATTCTAGAATGTCGAAGAACAAAAATGTTATATTGTATAATTGTTTCATAGTTTATTGATTAGAATGTTTTTATTAAGGCTAATATGCTGTAGATATCAAGCTTCTGATTATTTACAAGTACTAGGTATTGGACAAAGGGAGAGTGAATGCATAATCCAAATCCTTCACAACCGTATATGTATTGTCTAATAAAAAAAATAACTTTGTTATTTTTCTTAGTAGAATTTTTTTATTATGTTACTTATTAAGCTAAACATGTAACTTTTTCATATTAGTAAACAAAAAAAAAATATAGGATGGTGTTCTATTAAAATTGATACTTTCAGAGCTGGTCTGGTTTGCATGGACGGAAAGACTAAATGCTTTGATAAGAACGGAGATGGTTATGTGAGATCGGACGCCATCAGTGTTATTTTTCTTCAGAAAGCTAAAGATGCTAAAAGGTAAATTATTGTTTCACATATATTCTTACTTACGCAAGATTAATAGATAAATGCTTGTGTTAAGGTTTTTAAGCGGAAGCAGATTTTGTATTAATTTATTAACTTTAGTAATGAATTCTAACTTAATATGCAAATAACAGCAACACTTGACCCATGCATAAGTGAATTAATTGAATATAAAGTATCTGCATGTACTAGTAAAAAGGTAATGATTAAAAAGAATATGGATGTTAAATAACATAACAAATTCTTGTACAGTAAGTAACACATATCTTACGAAGTGGAACTTAAAAACTTATGCTATTTTTAATACTTAACATTCAATGTTAAGTTAAAATACCCTGTGTATTTTATTTCATTTGTTTTTGTTGCCCATTTAAAAAGTATGCATGTATCACGTTTTTTTACTTCTATAACGTTGCTGGAGGTATCAAAAGAACCTATTTTAGTCTAATTTGATTCACGTCGTGTAAATTGTGTCAGCTCTAAAAGAATTTTTTCCTACATGTTTCGCATATGTTTGAAGATATTAAAAAAGTGGCTTCTTTTACCAAATAAAGTGTAAAGTGCAAAGTTATAGGAAATTCAATAATCTATGGAAATAATTCACATCAGTATATGGCTAAACTGTAGAGTTTTCAACACTGAGCAGTTGAATATTTTATAATCAATTTATTATTTATGTAATTGATCATAACATCATTCATTCCTCATTCATCATTACATTATCTTCTTATAAAGGTTTAGTCAATTGCTGTATTAATATTTTAAAATAAAATTGAAATGAACCAGATGTAATTTAATACACCGTATTTAATAGTAATTAATGAATAGTGGAAACAAATCAATTTTCAGGATTTACTCCGAGGTATACTATGCCAAGGGTAGTTACAGCACCAAGCTGAATAATCAGTTTCTACCTATTCGTGAACCAAAAGAGATCCAACAATTCTTTGAAGCATTCTATTCGGATATAGATGTATCGCCTAACGAGGTAGAATACGTCGAGGCATGTGGAGCAGGTAACATTTCAAAATTTTTTTTTTTTCTATTTATGGCAAAAAGCTTTTGGGCAATAACAGTCGGATTTCAGTATAATCTAGAATTACCTCAATACTAGTTAAATCTGCTTGTTGCAAAGGTTCATAACGTACAAGAAGGAAAAACATTATATATTATAATAGCCAACCTGACCTCACGTTGATATGGCTCAGATATTGAAGAAGATATTCAACATCCTGTCGATACCTGATACCTGATACCTGTCGCCATCTATGAGATATCTATAACATTCGATCCTACAATTTTCTATCAACAAACTAATTTAAAGCGCCATCTATTCGAGACTAATGAAACTTATAATTAATAACAGTAATCAACATTGACAACCATTTCAATATAATTAAAAAGTATTGAACCATTAATCGAAATATAAATTATCATATACCTTAAGTTAGACCAAATTATACATGAATACATAAATGGCATCTTTCATCAAGATCGGTTGATTAGTTTCGCTATTCTTTATTGGTAAAAATGATGACAATGTTTCTTTACATATTTAAGATATATAGTAAATTGCAAAATGTGTACATTCTAAAATGTGTAAATTCTAATAACGGCTTTCCCAATATATACCTATACAGTTTAAGGTTTGTACACTTATCCTAGTATGGAAAATCTGTAATTGCTTCGTAATCTTCTTTTTTAAAATTCTAAGTTTATCAATTAATGTTTCAACAAGAGTACATTTATTTTTATGTCTCCCAATAGCAATTGCTAAGGCAGATGAAGCCGAGATGGAAGCAATTAGTAAAGTTTTTGCAAAAGACAAAAGCATCAAGATTGGTTGTGTGAAATCTAATATGGGATCTGGTGAACCAGCTTCTGGAGTATGTTCTCTAACTAAGGTAGATTTGATTGATACTCATATAACAACACTGTTAAGTCGACCTTTCAAATTACTTGTTTTCCTTATAGAATATTCTCAATAAAATTGTACTCTATTTTCAGGTTTGTTTAGCCTATCATCAAGGTAAAATTGCTGGCAACTTGCATTATTACGAGCCACAAGATCACATCTCGGCTGTTAAAGATGGACGTATTCAGGTTCTGACCAAAACAACACCATTTAACAGAGGCTTTACCGCTCTTAACAACTTTTCATACAGTGGCGCAAATATTCACGTTCTGCTAAAAGGGCATTATAAACCAAAGGTAATTGAAAATATAAATTATAATTTTAAAATAAGGTATTTCAACGAATAGTACGGTGCAATTAATGTTTTAACGTAAAATTCTCAACGTTTTTCGAGGTCTGATTTCAAAAAACTATGATCATCAGTTATTGATATAAACTCAAACCCTGAAACAGAATTTGACAGTTATAAGTAGTGGAATAAATAGGTAATAAAACAAATAAGTCGTAGTGGTCGAGTGGTTTGACCGGTGGAATATCAATTAGATGATCGCAGGATCGATACCTGGTATGTACCAACGACTGACGGCCAATGAAATCATTATAAGGAAACTTGTAACTGCGAAATGATCATATAGTACCTATGTATGTAGGAAAATATGAAACTGTAGATTTCTCAGAGTTTGAAATTGCTAATATGTGGTGGGCTGGTTTACTGATTGTGACCATACCTTCTTTTGAGAATATGTCTATGGTTCTAATGGATATCTTACTTTCAGGCCGCTGATGATGAACAAGAAGAATTTGTCATGTCGAATTTAAATTATTTAAATATGTAATTATTCTAGGACCCAGAACGTTACAAGTGCAGCATCCCTTACTTAATCCTCGCATCTGGGAGACAGGAACATTGCGTGGATACAATTTTAAACAATTTGAAAAATAACCCTCTAGACCCGGAGCAAATAGGAATGTTGCACAACATTCATGAGAGCGATATTCCCGGCCATATGTGCAGAGGATATTCGTTACTTGGTAACATAACATTTTCTTTAAATATTACTATACATTTAGTATTTTATTACAAGATATAGGATAAAACAACGCAAGTTTAGAAATAATATCCAATATATGATACACTAAGTCTATCGCTAAAAACCTCATCTTTTTTTTCGACTATAGCACCATCTTCAATTAAGCGTCCTATGTTAATTGGTATTTTATCATTAAAAATCATGTCCATTGATTTTCAGAGACGAATAAGAAAAACGAAACTGCATGTTTAGCACAGAGTATTGAGTACACACCTGGAGGCAGGCGTCCATTGTGGTTTGTATATAGTGGCATGGGTTCCCAATGGGCAGGAATGGGAACTGAATTGATGCGTATACCTATTTTTGCTGCTGCTATTGAAAAGTAAGTTGCTTATTGATTTTGTAATAATAGTTTTTTTTTAACTTTATTTTTAGCAATCAACCGTTCAGATTATTACTGCCATTGTCACGTAGTCAATAATATTACAAGCTTTGTACGATTATTTCAATATCAAGCGTCGTGTGAATCAACATTCTAACAAGATGGTGGCTCCTTTGTTAGAACCTTCCATGGAGTTTTTGTGGCATCTCAAAATTGCATGCTCCGTGGTGTTATTTTTCATTCACTTCACTTATGCATAATAAACTAACCATATTACATAAAACACCACCAACTTTATACAATATAGAGTCAAGTAACACAAGATTATGAATAAAATATAAAATCCACTACATGACAGTCTGAAATCCCGCCAAAAACTCTCGTAATAATAGTTATCTTTACAAGAAATCCTCTTACATATAAAGACTTCAATACACATATTCCAATTTCGACTAAACATATGTTGTGAAAAGCCAGCTACGTATATTAAATTTATTTTATTTCATGTAATAAAGACATAATTAGACATGGGAGTTAATGAAAAACAATGTTCTTTTTGGATTATTTTTTAAACATTTTCTTTATAGATGCCACAGAGTTCTCGAACCAAGAGGAATAGATATTGTCAAGATTTTAACCGATCCCGACAAGACTATTTATGACAATATCCTGCATTCCTTCGTTGGTATTGCTGCTGTTCAAATTGGTCTCACTGATATATTAACCGCAATGGGAATAGTACCTGATTATATCATTGGTAAGTTTTCAATAAATTCTAGTGGACATAGTTGAATTATTATACCATTTTTAAGTTTTTTTGTAACAGTTAAATTAGTCTATAGCAAATGACCTGTGTTTTGACTAAAGTATTGATTCGTATGGGTTTCCACTGAACTAGTATTTTTTGGTTAATATCAAATTTGCTACTCTGGTGGCAGGTGAACAATATTTATTGCTATGTGGTTTATAGTTATGTGGTAGTTCACATTTCATATATTTTTTTAGGTCACAGTGTCGGAGAGTTAGGATGTGCCTATGCTGATGGTTGTTTTACGACAGAGGAGATGATTCTGTCTGCCTACAGTAGAGGTCTGGTATCAGTGCAGACACCCTTAATTCGAGGTTCAATGGCTGCAGTGGGCTTAGGATATAAAAATGTAAGTATATTGTTAATTATACCCAACCTTCCATTTATGCATACCTTACTATCTATTCATAGGTTTTATCTAGAGTTTAATACTAAAGTATGTTGGCTATTAATAATCTTTATAATTTACTAATAATATAGATAGTGACATATGATATAAAAAATCCACTCTATCATGGGTATGGAACTCAAAATTTTAGTTTTTCTGAAACACCTTGTCTTAACATAAATCATTTTTTTTTGTTGTAATTAAAATATACAATATATTTCGTAGATCCTGGCTCTCTGCCCTCCAGAAATTGAAGTCGCTTGCCACAATAGCTCTGATTCCTCGACAATTTCCGGCCCTGCTGATATCATGAAGCAATTCGTGTCTGAACTCACTGGTCGGGGTATTTTCGCAAAGGAAGTTCCTTGCTCTAACATAGCTTACCATTCGAGATATATTGCTGATGCCGGTAACAACTCTGTCGTTTTTATTTTACTAACTTCTGTGAGATAATAATAGCTGTAATTTAATTTATATCAATTCGTCAGATAAAATTTAACAAGAAGAATTAATTTAACAACACCTAAGAAAAGGTTGTGAATGTAAACCTTATTGATTTCCATATAATTTTGCGCTATGAGATAAGCATGTTACAAATCAAGTACAAAAGATTTACCTTCTGATAGAATAAGTAATAATAAATTTAACCAGATTTATTTCAATAGACAAAGATAAATTTGAAATTGTTTATATTACACAGCTAAAAGAATCATTATTTCCTATTTCCAAAAAAATATCTAATTATATAACAAGGCATAACAAAAAGAAATAAAATATTTTACCTACTTTTTGTAATAGGTCCGGGTCTACTGAAGTATTTAAGTGAGGTCATAAAAAATCCTAAAGCTCGCAGCGAAAAATGGGTATCGACATCAGTTCCTCAAGAAAACTGGGAGAATGATGCAGCTAAATATTCTTCCGCTGAATATCATACCAACAATTTACTGGTAAATTACTAATGTCATTCAAAATATATATTTTTCAATTTTTAGTCATACATTATTCAATATTTTTTTACTAACAGAATTCAGTACTATTTGAAGAGACTTCAAAGTTAATTCCAGCAAATGCTATGGTAATTGAAATAGCACCACATGGTCTCTTGCAAGCTATTATTAAAAGATCTCTAAATGAATGTCTACATATACCGCTGACGAGACGTGGACATGCTGATCCTGTAAAATTCTTGTTAGAGGCTGTTGGAAAGTAAGTCAAGCATTTGATTTAAAAATTTGAAGTAGTAAGTAAGTTTTGAAGTAGTAGTCAAGGAAGTAGTTCTCCGTTTATTATATGTATCACATCTACTTTGACATAAATAGCCATATATTTTTGCTTTAACTATTGCACGCTAATCTTTCTGCAGCATTTTTTTCTATTCCGAGTTTGTAGTGACATAAAATAATTGTTACAGATTGTATCAGGCTGGACTTCAACCTAAAGTAAATGTTTTGTATCCAAAAATTGAGTATCCTGTGTCAACTGAAACACCTTTGCTATCTCATTTAGTTAAATGGGAGCACAGTGAGGATTGGTATGTATATTTTTATAAAGTAGGATTTAATAATGTTAAATAAATTTATTAAATTAAATGTATTCTAATTTCTATTCACAGGCCTCAAGCTAAATTTGACAATAAGACCAGAGTAACTACACCTTCACGTGAATTTGTAATGTCAATCCATGACGATGACTATAAATACTTCAGTGGTAGTATTCGTGAAGGTACGATTTAAAATTTATCACTACCCATTAATTATTTATAATCACCGATAGGGCCAATCCATTTTATTAATTAATTCATGGCCATAGTATACGTTGATGCTAAATTAAATTTTACTATAAAGTGAGTACTAGTTCAAACATTACTTTTCTTAAGGTTTTCGAAGAAGATTTTAGATGATTTGAGACTATTTGTTACCACAAACCACCTTAGCTCTTAGTAGTGCTCGGGAATTTAAAATCTTTACAGTTTGGCGACCAGAGGAATAAACTGTTACAGACCCTTGGGCCTATTAATTTTAATAAGTTGATACATTTTTTCGCTAACCATATGTGAAATTAAAAAAGTACTTGAGTTAGTGGAGACGCTAATGAACTTTGTTAAATTCGTTTTGACATTTTTTCTTGAATCCAACCAGACCAGATTTATAAATCCCTTCAGAGATCATATTGGATTCTAAAACACAAAGACTATTAGTTGTTCTTAGATTTGATTATCGTAGAGCTTTGGGTCAAACCATAGCACTTAAAAAAGGAGTTAGTACCTAAAACAATTTAGCAACGACAATAAAAATTACAAGTAAGCAGATCATAGAAAATCCTTTAGATTTAATTGTAATGCGCGTAATATATACGAGGACTATTATAAGGATATTAATTTTATGTTTTATTTTCTAGGTTCTTATGTATTTCCGGAAGCAGCGTTCCTAGTTCTAGTGTGGGAGACGCTGGCTATGCAAAAAGGAGTGGAATATAAGGATATGTCTGTAATCTTCAGTGATATCCAGTTTCACGGAGAAGCAATCATCAGCAATGAATTTCCATTAAGACTACATCTCAAGAAACAAAAAGGAAATAATAAATTTGAGGTAAGGTTCCACTGTACATACAAACATATTATGTGGTATAAAACACTATATGAATTGATAAAAACTAGTTGCTGATTCTAATTTACTGATGTTCCAGTACTAAGAAAGTAAACTGAAATAAATTAAATTTTTAGATTTCCTATGAAAATAGTGAGATTGTAAGTGGATACATAACTGAAGCAGTACCAACGGACTTTACTGAACGTCAAATTGAAAATACAGAGCGTAATAATGAAGTAATCTTGAATGTAAATGATATTTACACTATTATGAAACTTAGAGGCTATTATTATAGGTAAGTTTAATCAACTATAGAATTGCTTTTGAAAAAGTGCTTTTGCCCCGTTTGGTTTAAAATTTCTTCCTAGAAGTAAGAGTTTGGCGATAGACAAGAATTTGAAGACTACTAAAAAGCCTAAGTTTTATATTCATTAGTAACAACGATATTTAGTTCATGCTATTGTAAAACTATTTAATACTGCAGTACTAATTTCGAATTTGTCACGATTGTCCTATTTCCGGAATTATAAAATATTAACTTATTCACAAGATACAGTTCTTCAGTTACCAACGATTATATTATGTAAACTTCTTATTATAATACATTGCTCAAATATAAAATATGTATTCCATGAAAGTTGTTACTTAATAACTATAATCATAATAAACACGTCAATAGAACTTAAATTTAAACCATATTCATTACTAGACTTTGAATAAAAACCAAAGGTGTCAGGATTAGCTTACATTGAAATCAGTTTAACATTATAAATAGTATTAATAATTTTAATATATAGTTTTGCTAACCATTTGAAAATTAATAAAATAAAGTAAGGCTAGAATTATATTATTATCGTTACAGAGAGAAATTTCAATCTATTTATTCGTCTAATGGCCGCCGTTCTAAAGCTAATATTAAATGGGATGATGACTGGATACTATTTCTCGATGGTCTTCTACAATTTAATGCTTTTGCTAGAGATCACGATGGTATATCGTTACTTACCAACATTAAAAAACTAAGTATTAATGTAGAGGAACACAGAGGTACGAAAGTAGTCGAATTTGACGATGTTACTTGCATAACTGCTAATCTTTACTCCATTTATGAATATACCAAGTAAGTATATATTTATAGATTTTCATAACAAAATAGTGATATGTTTGTTACACGAGATCAAGTAAACGTTTTATCTTCAGTCACGCTATTTATGCTGGTCAACGAAGTAGTTATATTTCGCAAACCACAAAGCATAAGACGCGGCACAAAACATTGCAATTAATTTTTAGCTTTATGTATATCTAATCACTACATTACTATGTCGCTCTTTAATATCCGATACTTTAGGATTTTGATTTTTCATTGATTTTATAGATGCGGTGGAGTTAATTTGGACTGTATAACGTTTAAAGATAAGCCAGTCCCAATAAAAGAACCAGATGTTATGCAAACGAGAGTTTTTGTTCCTTATTTTCTTACTGGATCTATTGACGTAAGTTTAATAGAATATTTTTATACAATTTAAACCTATCAAAATTTATAATGATTCTCATCTTGCAGTTAGAAACCGCATTGGAAGTAAATTTCCAAATTGTTGTCGACAATATAAATGATCGTGTAGTTAATATATTAAAATTATTTGAAAACGACAATGATGGTATATCCAGTGCTATAGAAGAGGTCGCAGCAAAAATGACAGCAGCTGAATTCACTATCAATTCTTTTGAAACTGAGAACTTACATACGGGTAACCAGGAAACTGGAAAATCATACCTGATTATAGTTGACAACCTCTTGGGAAATATAAAGGTACACTCAAAATAAATTTTACAAGATTTTTAATGAATTGAAATTTATTTAACTTTGATAGATATTACTTTTTTCCTCTAAAGAAATTATTTGGTTTATAATATTAAATATTACGTTATTTGCACAGGTATAAATTTAAAACCAGATATATAAATTACACGTTTTCGTAATAGCCTTGCAAGTTTTCGTTGTATATTTTTGTGCAAAAAATACATTGCAAAATCTTTTATTTTTCAGAAAATGCAAATTCTCAATAATTTGCTACCCAAAAACGGTTTTATTATAGCTTTGGAAGATATATCTACAAATATTAATCCAAAATACAAGCTGTTTAATATAATATCAGCTATGACTGTCCAGAGAAAGGTGTTTGTTTTGTTAAACAAGACAGAATTAAATGACGAAGTCGCTTATTTACCAGTAAAATACAGTAACAAATTTTCTTGGGTCCCCAATTTACTAGCTGAATTAGAGAAGTCTAAAAGAGTTGTTTTGATTTCCGAAAGAGAACCTTACTGTGGATTATACGGTAAGTAATTTTGTAATATTCAACTTCAATATAGATATTAAATGTTGTTAATATGTGTACATATACATGAAGCACTATGAATACTTAAAAAATCTTTATTTCTTATTATAGGTTTAGTTAAACAACTACAACGAGAATATGGAAACAAAATAAGCTTAGTGCTTGTAGATGATTTCTACCATGTACCATCTTTCAATCCAGAAAAAGATATATTTAAGGAACAGCTTAAAAAGAAACTAACGTTTAACGTCTTAAAAAAGGTATTTTATTATTTTGCTCTGATCAAATAATAAAGCAATAATTGTTAATAAATACAGAGTTATGTGATAAGTAATATTTTCATTATACTATGGTATATTTAGTGTTATTTTATTTTCAGGGTCTTTGGGGATCGTATCACTATTTATCTCACGCTACTTCTACTACCTTTCAAAATGTTTTTCTAACTTGTGGCGCTCCTGGTAATCTGGATACTTTGAAGTGGGTTGAAATACCTTCTGTTACACAAAGTAAAAATTTGGTCCAGGTACTTGTCTTGCGGAATATTGTTTTTGGTTTTTCATATCCCTTAATTCTTTACCATAATTTTAATATAAAATATAGTAGAAAATACGAAACTAAATACATGGATAAACAGGTAAATTTTATACGAATTTATCGTCTCGCATGGTACTTCATAACAATTGCAGAAAATAACAGAGTAAAATTATTTGTATATGTTTTGACATATAAATATAGATAATTTAATAATTTCTTTACTTAGGTCTCGTATGCTGGTGTTTCACTGAGAGATGCTGAATACGCTGCAGGAAGATCAACAAAACGTAGTGAACAAACGTTGGGTATGGACTTCAGTGGAACCAATTCTAAGTTAGTAACAATAAATGTTTTATTAAACCTTCTGAACAAGAGTCACCCTTACATTCTTTTTAACCGACTTCAAAAAAAGGAGGAGGTTATCAATTCGACTGTATGTTTTTTTTTATATTAGATATAGTGAATCTCTCTCGTTTACAATATTGTATCGCAAATTGTAGAAGAGGCATAAATACTATTTTTATCTATTTGTCACTTGTTTTTACATTTTGTCACCATTTTATACATTGCGTATCTATGTTGCTATGTTTTTTATTCATTCTAGAAATTTCCCGAACGCACGACGTATTAGTTAAAAAACTCAAGAGCCAGTTCTTTTTCTCTCTTTATTTGCAATTGGGCTTTGGTCTCAAATGGACCATATCACCCCAGTATTTTTACGGTATTGTCACCAAATTCTTGAGCACGCATAGCTAAATACAGATTTTAATATTTTTGTGTACCGCACATTACATCTGCATTTACTAAACTCTGTGTTTTCTTCATCATGATAGTTTAATTTTATTCTATAAGTAATATCTCTATTAATATCAAAGTTATTGTTATTTGAATTATAAATATACAATGGAATTTTGATACTAATATTAACAACTCACAAGAGACTAGCTATTGTTCTGACGATAAATTTCAATTATGTACAGGATTTATAAAAGTATATTATACTAAATGTTAAAATGGTATAAAATCATTATATTATCAGAGGTCAGCGAGTGATGGGCGTTATTGAAGGAGGTGCTTTGAGCAGTACAGTAATTGCGGATCCAGATTTAGTTTGGCCAGTGCCTGATCATTGGAGTTTAGAAGACGCGGCAACTGTTCCTCTTCCATATGTTCACGCATATTATTGTTTGGTAAGATCTATAAACTGTGGCGATATTGATATGAGTATATTTATTTAACTTACGTTACGTTTTAATATATACGATACTAGCGTCAACTTAACTGGATAAAATTGTATTATCGCAGTACAGAATACTCGAAGCAAAAAAATACTCGATGGAAACGTTCTACTTGCAATTTACGTTAGATTTATTTGATATTCATTACCAACTTCTGAACCAAAAATCTAGCTCAATAAACCAATTACTTTTAACAAGTTAAAAATAATTAGGTCAAGATCGTTAATGTCATTCTTACGAGGATAAATATTTTAATCTTTCAAAGTATTACACTACATGAATATTGTTAATAGAATTTACAATAAGTAATTAGCATTATTAAAAAAATGTGTATAAATAATATTTATTATATGTATGTAAATGAAAACTGTATTAAATTTAGATTACCAAACGAAGATAATCTAAACGTGTTTCGTAATTTCAGGCAATAAAATGCCAATTGATCAGAGGACGGACAGTTTTCGTACACGGCGGTGCTAGCGCATTAGGACAATCAGTCATATCAATTTGTTTGGCTTTGGACTGTCAAGTGTTCACTACTGTAAGCGATTCGCATAAGAAAGAGTTCTTACTGAAACTTTTCCCTAAACTAAAAGGTGAGATAATTACTGTCAATAACTCAGTTCTACTAAAATATTATAAAATAATTCTTTTAATTGAAATATTTACCAGTGCACAAAAGTTTCTAAAGTTATATGATACGGTGATTTGTTAGGATGCGGAACAAGAGACTGCAGAAAAAAAGTGCAGGAGATTGTTGATAATGAAGAATTTAAAGGTTTAATAGTTGTTTATGGCAATAATTTACTTATATTTTTCTATATTTCAGAAAATAGTGTGGGTAATTCTCAAGAAATCACTGTCCATGATATGGTTCCTGAAAACATTGGAACACGCGGTTGCCACCTGGTTATTAATTGCTTAAGTGGACATTTACGCGAAGTAAGTGATTGCATAATTATATAACAATGTCTTGTTGTTATCTATGATCAAACTAAATTTATTATGTAATTGTAAATAATATGTACTTATAGTAAATACTCTATATTATAGAATAACATTTATGTTACCCTATGACGTCATGTCCCTAGATGAGATAGCAAATAAAACGGTGGAGCACTACATTTCATCATTGTTAGAATGAAAATTATTTAACTTTGATTCTGTGAATTGATTCTGAGATTTATACAACATTTAAACATCCTGCAAAATATGAAACGTTTTATAATAATCTATTTTCTATTTTCAGGCTGCGATGAAATGCGTAGGTTTCTCTGGTCTTTTCTTAGACGTAACTGATCATGATATGTCCAATAATAATGACTTCGGTATGTTCTTCTTATCCGGAGAAAAAAATTATATCTCCGTTCAGCTATCAACAATCTTCAGACCAGAATTTTATAGTGAAAAGAAGGTAAATGTAACTGTAATTTGTCTTGTTTGAATTATATTTATTCTATCTATATTTATTTAGATCTTACTGCAGTTATTTCGTTAACCGGAATGTAATTCCAATCTTTGACACAACAAGAATACTGCACATCAGTTAAAATTATAACACCTTTTCAACATTTTTAGAAACTTCAAATTATAATCAGCGAAGGTATAGCAAACGGTATAGTGAAACCAATCAGTCGAGTAGTATATAACCCTGTGGACATATCAAGAGCCTTCAGATTTATCTCGACAAGTAAACAAAGAGGCAAAATTTTAATAAGGATGAGAGATGAAGAAAAAACAGCGGAAAGCGTAAAGGCTGTAGTCAGGTATGTTAATTATTATTAATAATTGTTTTCTTAATGAGCACCCTTTAAACATGCGTCCTATTTCAGGATGAATTTCTCATCAAAAGGATCCTATGTCGTGGTCTGTGATGAAAGTCTATTGAGCGTTGAACTAGTAAACAGACTTGTAAAACGAGGAGCTAAAAATATTGTACTACATTTGAAATCTCCTTATGCCTACACGAGGATAGTGTGAGTATTATTATTGTTTTTTGTAGAAATAGAAATGTAGATATGTTTAATGTCCATAGTTGAAGCAGCATAGAAATTATTACGCTAATACAAATGGGGAATCGTTCAAAATCTACCACACGGTGCAGTTATACACTGTCATAATTCCAAACTTCAATTTACCATGCCCAAAACAGTACCCAAATTAGACATCTCACGAAATGAGAAAAAATTAGGTGTGAGTGACAAAGGGAAGAAATATCGAGTACCACCGTCAGTTTAAAAAAAATAACGTAGACAAGTAAATATCGGTGGAACGGTCTACTTGAAGTATACTGGCAGTGAGCACTCGAGCAGAGTAAGCAGTAAAACTTCATAAGACAGAAAACAGGCGATTTAAGCGTGTCCTCAATAGCCATGTTCCAATTTGCACAATGCAAGGCATTACAAACGAAACACTGATTATATCAGTGTAACAATATTTATACCTTTTCAACTATGAATAGACACATAAATCTCCAGAAACCTAAGAAAAAGCTTACCTGAAACAAACATAATGAAGAGATTATTCTACTCTTGAAGTTCAATAGTTTAATGGTAGTAAAGATTAAAGTGCGTAAAAGACTTTTTGATTAAATAAATAAGGACTCTATTTCAGAGTGCTATTGTTCTTACTAATGTTAAAAAAAGTACCATATTATAAAACCCTCAGAATAGTTTGTTATTACTGTATTTTGGTGTTGTAAAATTTAAAAGGTTTTGAAATACCCGAATACTTAATAGATACTTTAATATAATTTTGCTCTATCATTAAAACCTTTTCAACTCATTCGATTTGAAAGATTATAAAACCAACGTTTTAATTATTTCAGTTCATGGAAAAAGTGGAATGTGACGTTAAAGATATCTACAGAAAATTTGCAAACCGAAGAAGGATGTGCAAATCTATTTAAAGAAGCCCAAAAACTTGGTCCAATTTATGGAATTTTCATAGTTCAAAACTTCAGTGCAGAAGTTTCTAGCGAACGTCTCCTTCAACAGGAACTTGATACTAAGTTCAATGATATCGTGCGCGTAATCGTTAACTTGGATTTGAATTCCAGAAACATTTGCAATGAAATTGAGTAAGTGTTTTGTATGTAATTTCCACCACTTATTAATATATCATTTTTATGAATCTAATTTGGAATAAATTCGTACACTTCCGGAACATTTTCTTTGCACACGTCTAAATTTGAGTATATATTTTGCGGTTATAGCATCATGAAACCCTATCAGTATGTCATGTTCAAGGCCAAACCTACTTGTTTCTTTTCTATTTTCCTTTATTACCTTCAATAGTGCCTTAAATTATACTGGGATGGTGATAGTATATACCGTTATTAATATAATTCTATTTTGAGTTATTGTTTATCAACAAACAAATAGTAGATTCAAATTTTACACTTTTTGCTAATCTATATCTAAACAATTTTTTTCTGCAGCATTATCTTTAGTATAAAAGTTGTTTCTCCAGTTTTATTGTTTTTCAAGGATTAAAAAAACGCTCATATTTGCAGACACTTCGTGATTATCAATTATGCGTCTAAGACAGCTACTGATGAATATGTGTCATCAGTTATAGATAAGATATGTCAATATAGGAAAGACATTACTTTACCAGCTTTGGTGATGCGCGTTGAATCGATATCGGAGGTGAGATAATTACAATATTACATAGAAGAGAAATATGACATTATAGAATATGATTCCACAATTAAATATTAATTGATTGAATTGCTTAATAGGATTGTACAATGTACATATATAATAATGAAATAGAATGTCAACCGAACAATTACTACTGCTCAATAGTAGATATTTCTTTTATAATAGATTATTTGATAAATTAAAGGCTCCTCTTAGATAAATCTTTTTTAATTTAACTATATTTTTATACAGCTCGATCAACACCCAGAAACTATGAAATCAAAAGTACATCCTCAGACACTCTCAACGGTTCTCAATGCGTTCGAAAGTAGTTTGAAGTTAAAACTCAACAATGTATTAACGTTCAATATGAAAAAACATGACGACGCTAACTTCTTAAGAAAAATCTCAAAAATCACAGGTAACTTTAACAAAACTAAATATGGATGTCTAACTAAGATTAATTGATGTTTTTATGAATATAGATGTGTAAATAAGATGAATTGATGTTTTTATGAAATAAATGATATCAAAATCCTAAATAACATTCAAAATATATTGACTGCATGCATGAGACTCTTTCCAATGATTTTGTAATGGATAAAACTATTTAATTGATTTGTTTCGTATACAATGATGTTAAATACATTTATAAAGAAGAACTAACATTACTCTTAATTACAGGTATCAAGAATATTGAGGAAGTAAATGAAACATATACGTTAAAAGATCTGGATGTTAATGAAATAAACATACAAGAAATTATAGCAGCTATCAAAGAACAATATAATATAAGTTACACCAAAGACAAAGTACAAGAGCTGACAATGAAAAGGTAAGATATACCTTCCATATATATTCTCACGGGTAATCAATGATACTTATATGATAAGAATTAAAGGAATCATTTAAATGACTAGACCATCTTTATACCATATACCAAATAGTACCACTATTTAAAACCTCTGTACATATCATTATATCCCATCAAAGTTGTCTTTTGTAACAGTCACATTTGTAGTTGTACAAAGAAAATAGGCAACTCAATATAGATGTTCTTAAGATAAGAATATTCCACCGATAAAATAAGTAACTATTTAGGATATATATGACAAAATCAATATAATTAAATTGGGATGATTTTATAGAACAAGACTTAACAATAATAGCATATATTTCAATTATGATTTAACATTTTCAGCATAAGAAATTTAGAGCGCTACGCTTTCAAATCTAAGAATAACTTTGATAGTGGATTGGGAGCCTTCTTCACGTATATTGATGACGATGAATGTTTTGCTACAGAACCAATGGTCACGATGACTACTAAGTTTAGTAGTGTTAAGGTTTGTACCAACCACTATAATATTTTTTTTAAGGATTGTATTAAAAATGACTGCACAATTATATTTGTTTCTTAAAACAATTAGTAAGAATTCTTTAGAATATAAATACTTATTTTATAATTTTAGGAAGAGGACGAATTAGATCCAAAAGCTACTTATCTCATGCTTATACCTGGATTTGAAGGTCACCATCAGATATTCACTTCTGTTTGCGAAAGGCTTAAGGTTCAAGCGTTGACATTCCAACTAGGACCCGATATGATGGATGACACTATTCAACAGATGGCCCAAAATATAATGAAGGTAAGAAGGCTTATTCATGGGTATAAATTAATATAATAGAAAAGTTTACTTGCGGTGTTGGACGTATTCATAGATAAGTAAATAATGCAAATAATTTAAATAAATCTTTACTAAATTATTTGAATTATGCAATGATTGGAATTTATAAAGAATATTTGTTTTGTAATTTTCATAGGACGCAATTTTTTTCAGATATGAAAAATAATAAAAGCTTTACGATTCCTTTAAGACATTCTACGTATTTAATAAAATAGGGAATTCGTACCGCTCCGTTGCTATCGTTCGAGCATATTATGTCGTTTCTTTTTTAAAAAAGGATTTCATTCAATTGGCAATGCCCTAGAGAACAGTTGTTATGGACAATGCAAGAAATATTCGTTTCGTATTGCGAAATATCTAATAGATTTTTGAACACTATAATTTGGAAAATGTAAACTATTTACTTCAACATTCCCTCAATTTGTTTCCTTGAGAAATGAAACATTTTCGACTTCACTTTTGGTAAAAAAAAAAACATTAATCGTCATTGTTCTCTTATCTACTACCCTATACAGTGAATGTTTCAGTTTATGAAGAATAGATTCGAGCTGAAATCGAAGTTTTATCTTCTGGGATATTCTTTTGGAGTCAACGTTGCTCTGGAGTTAGCTGCATTATTTGAGAAAGAAGGTATCTGATTTTTACTTTCGCTTCTGCTACAGTGGTTTATATTTATTTGAATACGTGTATTCTAATGTTAACTGAGACATAATCTATGCGGAATATATTTATTATTTACGAAGACATTTACATATAATATTATTTATATAAAACGATACCAACATATATTACAATTTCCTTGCATTAAGTAATGTCGCATTACAAGAATTACTATACATTGATATACAGACAAGAACTAAAAGGACAATGTGCATCATTTGCTGCTTTTTACTGACATAATATAAAAAAAATCAGGATATAAAACTAATTTATTGTTATTCTTTTATATCATAGGAGGCAAATGAACAGGTGCGTCACCTGATGTTAAGTGATCACCACCGTCCATAAACACCAGCAACACCAGAGAAGTCGTAAGTTTGTTGTCAGCCTGTGTTGGTGCGCTGGTTGGGAAGTGGGGAAGGAAAAAGAGAGGGTGGGGTGGGAAAGAGCGAGGTGGCCCTTTGACACTGATTGACCGAATGAAATACAACAATATAAGCACTGTTACTTCACGTCGGTTTTCTGTGAGACTGGTGGTACTACCTCGTGCGAGTCGACCCATTCATGCTCAAACCAATTATAGCTTCAGAGTGGCTTTACCACCTATTGACTTCTACTACCTGGCTACACAATAACTTCTAAACGACATAATTATTTGAATAACAAAAAATATACCAGACATTTTTAAAGAGAAAGTTGAAATACAATTAGTATCTTAAAATATATATATTATCTTATTGCATGGATGTCAGTTACATTTAGGATCATTTACAGATGGTAAAAATGGTAATAGCGATGACTTCTATGTATCAGGTTGCATGGATTTTTTATTGGGATATCATATTAATAATCTTAATGTATTCTCTTCCGATAATAATTTCACAGACTTCATTATGTATAATATGTTTATCCATTTTCAGGGCATGTTGGGGTTGTCTATTGTTTGGACAGTAGTCCTGATGCGTTACGACTCCAACTGGATGCATATGTTGGCAACCTATCTGATGACCAAGTACAGAACAGTCTCATCAAGCATATGTACCGTCTCATGTGTGGCCGTGACAGCGATGAACTCAAAGCAGATTTGGAAAAGAACGAAAGCTGGCCGCTGAAAATAGAAGCTTGTGTTAACAGACTACGAGGATTAGTGAAATACTCCCATCAGTATAAGAGATCGATCCTTCATGGTGCCTACAAGAAGATTCAATTGGCCCGAGAATACGAACCAAATATCAAATTGGAATCACGTTTGATTCTAATAAAAGGTATTCCTCATCCAAAAATGGTGGGCCTGTCTGAAGATTATAATTTGCATAAATATACGAAGCAACCTGTCGAAGTGTTTAATTTGGAATCAGACCACGCTTTAGCGCCTCAAGACTGCAGGGTTTCAAATATTATAAACCGACAATTAGACCCTAATTTACTGGAGGAATTCAAGAAGCAGAATCTATGTGAAACCTATTTTGCTGAGGCTTTTAAGATGTACTAGAATAACTTATATGTTTAATTTTACAATACGGCCATATGTTTGTTAGAAATAAAATTCTAATTATGTAAAATTTCGTTTTATTGCTTTTTTATATAAATAATATGTAGGAACTCTATTTGCATGTTTACGTGCTAGTAACCTTTTTACTGCGACTCTCTCACTTCGTATTATAAAATTTATATTACGAAATGTCAAATGGACGGTCTTCTGTTTTTGCATTGTCATGAGCTAGGAATCTGTCATTGCTAATATATTATTGTAAGTGTATAATTATTAAATGTTTTCCTAAACTGGTGACCCCGAACTGGGACACGAAAAGATGTCGACCAACGAAAAAAATGATTTATTAAAATACACTTCGCAAAACTCGGAAGAAACTGCACCTGAATTATTCAAAGTAGGTATAAAACTTCCTCCGTTTTGGCCAGAAGAACCCGAAATATGGTTCGCTCAAGTCGAAGCACAGTTCTCCGTTTCTGGCATATCTAGCGATACTACTAAATTTAACTACGTGATTGGTCAATTGGATCATCTGTACGCTCGAGAAATTAAAGACGTAATTACAAACCCACCCAAGTCCAATCAGTACGAAAAATTGAAAACGGAACTAATCCGTAGAGTAAGTGATTCTCAGGAAAGGAAAACTAGGCAATTGCTTGTTCACGAAGAAGTTGGAAACCGTAAGCCATCTCAATTTCTGAGACATTTACAAGGTCTAGCAGGGCCTGGAATACCACATAATTTTTTGAGAACTATCTGGATTGATAGACTTCCTCACAATGTACAGGTAGTACTCGCAGCTCAACCCACTGCTTCGTTAGAAACTTTAGCAGACCTTGCAGATCGTATCCTAGATATTACTTCAGCGGAGCACCATGTAGCCTCAACTGGTCAAGAAAACAGATTGGATGATATTTTAAAAGAAGTAGCTGCATTGCGTGACCAAGTACAACAACTAACATTGCAGCAGTCCCGAAGTGCACGTTCTCGTACAAGAAATGTATCTCGATCCCGGTCTCCACCAACTCGACTGAACTCTAGTTACCGAAGATATCCAGTTTGCTGGTACCATATGAAATTTGGTAAAAAAGCCACACGTTGTTCAAAGCCTTGTGATTATCAGATGGAAAACTACAAGGGCAATCAATAATGGCGGCCAATGATTGCCCAAGTACTACAGGTCGCCTATTCATCACCGATCGCACATCAAAAATTCATTTTTTAGTGGACACTGGTAGCGATCTTTGTGTTTATCCTCGGTTTTTAGTAAAAGAGAAACTTAACAAAACAGACTACCAACTTCGAGCAGCTAACGGTTCTATAATCAACACTTACGGTCACATTAATCTTAAATTAGACTTTGGACTTCGTAGAAGTTTTACCTGGCGTTTTATTGTGGCAGACGTTACCAAAGCTATTATTGGTGTTGATTTTTTAGCATACTATCAACTAGTAGTAGATTGTCGTAATAAGAGATTGTTAGATAGCATTACAAGATTATCATCTGTTGCTTCATTAGTTTATGACTCTGCAAACATACATTCTATTAAAATACCTTTAGACAATACGATTTATCACAAAATTTTATTAGAGTTTCCTGAAATCACTCGACCACCCGGTGTAAATCGTACGACCACACACTCTACAGTACATCACATACGTACAACACCTGGCCCTCCAATATGTAGTGCACCACGTCGTCTTGCTCCAGATAAGTTAAAAATAGCTAAACAAGAGTTTGAAGAGATGTTAACAAGTGGAACAGCGCGACCATCCGAAAGTGCGTGGTCATCACCACTGCACCTAGCCCCTAAAAAAGATAATGGGTGGCGCCCATGCGGTGACTATCGGATGCTTAACGCTAGAACCATCCCAGACAGGTATCCTATTAAACACATTCATGATTGCACACATAACATAAAGGGCTGTAAGATATTCAGCACTATAGATTTAGTTAAGGCTTACAACCAAATACCTGTTTGTGAAACAGATATTCCAAAAACGGCAATTACAACTCCTTTTGGGCTATTTGAATTTCCATATATGACCTTCGGTCTTCGGAATGCTGGGCAAACTTTTCAAAGATTTGTTGATGAAATTACTAGGGGTTTAGATTTCTGTTATACATATCTCGACGATTTTTTGATTTTTTCAAAAAATGAAGCCTTACATAAAAAGCATCTACGAGAAGTTTTTTCCAGGTTGCAACGTTATGGATTAGTGATCAATGTCTCAAAGTGTGTATTCGGAGCCAACGAGGTAACATTCTTAGGTTACCAGATATCAGCAAGTGGTACGAAACCTCTTGATGCTAAAGTTAAAGCTATAAAAGATTTTCCTCTTCCTACCAATATTAAACAGTTGCGTAGATTTATGGGAATGTTAAACTTTTATCGACGTTTTATACCACACGCCGCACGAATACAAGCACCACTAAATGCCTTATTAGCGGGTAATGTCAAAAATTCACAATCAATCACTCTGAATGGAGACACACTTGAAGCGTTCAATGAAAGTAAAGAGAGCTTATGCAATGCAACGTTACTAGCTCACCCAGATTGTGAAGCTAACCTTGCATTAGTAACCGATGCCTCGGATTCAGCAATTGGTGCCGTTTTACAGCAATTTAAAAATAACAAGTGGCAACCTTTAGCCTTCTTTTCGCATAGATTAACTCCAGCACAACAGAAATATTCGCCATATGATCGCGAACTTCTTGCAATTTATGAAGCCATTAAATACTTTCGACACATGCTTGAGGCCAGACACTTTGTAATATACACAGATCATAAACCAATTAGCTTCGCTTTTCATGAAAAAAAGCGGAATTGTTCACCCAGGCAATACAGACATCTGGATTTTATTTCCCAATTCACGACCGATATCAGGCATATATCTGGAAAAAATAACATAGTTGCTGACACCTTATCACGAATAGATGAACTTGAAGTACCAATTAAAATGGAAGACTTAGCTGAATCTCAGTATTCCGACCAAGAATTACAAAATATACTTAAAGAAGGTTCGTCACTTCGTTTACATAAATTCAAGCTACCAGGATGTCATAGATTTTTGTACTGCGATATCAGTACACCTACATCCAGACCCTTTATAACAAAGGAATGGCGAAAAAAAGTATTTAATGTTTTACATTCACTTAGTCACCCAGGTGCCAACGCAACAGTGAAATTAATTTCACAACGGTTCGTTTGGCCAGGTATACGAAGAGATTGTAGGGAATGGGCCAGGACATGTCTTCAATGTCAACGCACTAAAGTAAGTCGACACGTATCGGCACCATTGGACACATTTGATTTGCCTCGAGCTAGATTTCAACAAATTCATATTGATATGATCGGACCTCTACCAGTATCGCAAGGTTATCGATACTGTTTAACAGCCATCGATCGCTTTTCTCGATGGCCAGAAGTCATACCCATTATGGATGTTACAGCCGAGACAGTGGCAAAAGCGCTTTTTTCAGGTTGGATTGCCAGATTTGGTAGTCCAGTTGATATAATCACGGACAGAGGCCGACAATTTGAATCTGCCTTGTTTCAGCAATTATCAAAAATATGCGCATTTAATCACAAACGAACAACTGCATATCACCCAAAGTGCAATGGTATGGTGGAAAGATTTCATCGTCAATTAAAAGCTTCAATTATGTGCCACGCATCGAATCACTGGACAGAATGCTTACCTTTCGTACTGCTAGGCATAAGAAGCGCCTATAAAGTTGACCTACAAACATCACCCGCCGAAATTGTATATGGCGAACCTCTAAGACTACCTGGAGAATTTTTTGAACGTTCGTCAAGCGGAACTACTGATATGGCTGACTTTTCCGCCCGTATGCGTCATTTTGCAAAAAATTTGAGACCCATTCCTGCGTCACGTCATAGTAAAGAAAAAGTATTTATATTCAAAGATTTAAAAACATGCGACCACGTTTTTATCCGGGATGATACAGTACGTGGCTCCCTTCAGCCAGCTTACACAGGCCCTTACAGGGTGCTAGAGAGAGGACCGAAGGTATACAAAATTAATATCAAAAATAAAATGGTATCAGTATCTATTGACAGGTTAAAGCCGGCTTACATACTGACACAAGAAACAGAGTTAGATAACTATACACCATCATTAACTAAAACATCATCAGTGCAGGGTGACAAAAATCAAACTCAAAATCGGACACGGTGTAATAAACGTGTTCGATTCGCAGATTCACACCATCTTTGTCCTGCACTTGGGGGGGAGTGATGTAGGAACTCTATTTGCATGTTTACGTGCTAGTAACCTTTTTACTGCGACTCTCTCACTTCGTATTATAAAATTTATATTACGAAATGTCAAATGGACGGTCTTCTGTTTTTGCATTGTCATGAGCTAGGAATCTGTCATTGCTAATATATTATTGTAAGTGTATAATTATTAAATGTTTTCCTAAAAATATAATTTTCAATTAATTTTACACGGAACAAAAGGCGGGTGATATTTCTAGGTGATAATTAATTAAATGTAGTCTGTACATTATGAGGAATAGTGATATACACAGTACCATCGTTTGTAAAAGTAATAAATATACAAAATAGAATTAAATGATCAAGCCAAAACATAAATGTTTTAATACCATCATTGACTTTTTTTGTAAATGAATTCATTTTTGTTCAAAATATTTCATTAATTGTACTAAATATCAATTATATTACATACTATATGAGGTTGAACTGCATCGATGTAACCGCGGAGATCTAAGTCATGGATTACTTTCATGAGCATACAAATCTTCTCAATTTGTTTTTTCCAGTATATTTTTTGGCTAATTTTGTCATTGACTCATCATTTGAAGTGATACATTGTAATATTATTGAGTGAATTTACTATAAAAAAAATTCTAAACTTTAAAATATTGGCATTGGCTTTGGTAACATTGCTTTACTCTTATGATAACATGAAAGTGAAAACAGTACTGTTCCCTAAAAATTTTGACATGCAGTAAGAGCAAAGAGAATAATAATAATTTAGTGGTTCCATCAAGTTAATAAAGATAAATTATTTATTAATGTTTATTATGATTTTGCATATTATATTATTTGAAATAAACCTACAATATGACCACTTGATCTCCAAGCTCATGTGAGACGTGATACGTTAGTCATGTTAAAAATTTTGAAAACGTAGGTAATTGAAATGTAAGAGTTAGATACTTTTGTTTAACTCTGACATCTTTATGTCAAAGCATTTTTATCATTTACATGTGTGTGTATATATTGTGTAAAATTGAAGCGGTAGTGTGAGTAATGTATATTTTAATTAATTTAATATACTTGTAATGCATTTGATATAAAAATAGCTCTCTGCACTTCTTTTGCATATAAACTTAAAAATGCTAAATTTCAAGTTCATCCCTTCGCTTAATTCGCTTAAAAAGAGGTACAAAGTACGGGCTTCACGTATTAATATATAAGATAAATTAAATATACTTGTAATATACGTATAAAGTTTCCTAAAGCAATTCTCTAAATGTCAGATACAACCAAATAAAAATCCGTCGCACACTTTAAAAGAACTAAGGCAACACATAGACAGACGTAAAAAGTGTATTTATGTGATAATAATATGTGAATTATTATTTTTGGTTAAATAATAATTACTCACATTTAAAATGAGTTTTAACACGATTAGTAAACGAAAGTAGAATAAAAGTGCGAATATAGTGTCTTCACAATTAAAAAAAATCGACAATATTAAAAATTGTAGATGATTTCGCAAAAATAAATCATTATTTTGTGATTTATAAACGGATATATAGGAATTATCATATAAATTACTGTTCTTTACAATTATTGAAATACTCTTGAATATTTAACTTTAAGAAAGGAAATGAACTGTTACTTTGTTTCAATGAGAACAATGTCGGAACAATATTAATTCAAATGGTAATTTAAATATATTTTACTTTTATACTACATGGTTGTATATTTGGTCGATGAGTTCTGTGTAAATGTTTCACATAATTTCATTATTTAAAAATAATCATATAGCGCACACTCCCGGGATATAAGAGAAAAACCGGAATTTAATTATATATTTATTCAAAACAAGCATATATTGAACTTAAGAAGATATAACTAATAAACAAGGTAGGATCCAAAAAGTCAAACATAAGACCTGACTACTGCTTAAAGTGGAAACGAATTGATATCATAATCATCAGCCTGCAAAAGGCCCAGTGCCGCCTCATATGCCTCTTCTCTAAGGAAGGTATGAGTATTACCACGCCAGCCCACGACGTATTAACGATTACAAACACTGACAAATCCACAATTCCATGTAAGATATCAAAACAAAGAAGAATAAACTATTTATTTAAAAAATCGTACACAAAGAGTGATGCCAAGATTTTGCCAATCCGTTAGTGGTATTCGCCGCAAACTATGAACCCGTACCTAACGCTGCGCGTTATAAAAGACGTCCGCGATGCATTTTTACCGACACTCCTGATTTAATCACGTCAGCGAACGATCAATACCAGCCTGTCTCTCGAAGCAGAGCGTGCTCACGCCCACGTCCGCGTAACCACAGATCACGCCGCCGTGGTCTGGGCGTAAATTTCGCTCCCGCATACCCGATTAGGCCTCCCATGGCAGCGGCTCAAGCCTAGGTTCGATCCCTCGGTAGGGAGCCCTTGAGTGCGTTGCTTGCGCGATACGGTGACACACAAATATACATCACTGCTACAACACTACACGATCACCCCCACACACGTGCAGGCCTACACGCTTACACATGAAAGTGGAAGGGTTTACTTTTTTCCCTCATCGAACTGAAAAACTGTCAATCTTCCGATAATAAATATATGGAGGAGTTGTTGAGGCGTGTATGCTTGGTACACATATACGTTTCAACAACTCATACATATATGAATGGTTAGCTAGGTTAGCTAAGATAGGTCGCGATTTTGCATGCAACAGGCAACAGCCAAGCCGAGGTGTACCGTGCACCTTGACCTGGTTGCCAAAATAAAAATCGGCTGAGTGCCTTAAGCGCTCGCCTTAGTAGTCCGGTGAAGCTGTTAAGACCTTGCTGGGTCAATAGCGTAGACATTTCGAAAAAAAAAAGTCGAGTTTTAATACAAAATACAATCCTACGATTGGATCTATAACTTTGTAAGTAAAATTTGACGCGAACGTAGCCGCGGGATCATTTACATGTTGTAGCTTTAAAACACATGTTATAGATTCATACATATTTGAATAAAACTACCTTGAATATAGTCATTTGTTGTAACGAAAACTTGCCAGACAATTATTACCAGCCAACTTCACGGTGTCGCTTTAAGATGTCAGTCTGCGTTCACATTGGAATTAAATAATTTTCATATTTTTTTACAAACGCGTCAAAAGAAGTATAACTTAAAAAATCACTTTTAACTTCAATATTAGACAAGAGCCTGTCTGTAGTTGGTAGAGCCACGCTGAAGCCATTATTGATTTCGGCATGAATGTGTCGGCTCGTCCAAGGTAACACCACCCTCTCACAGATAACCGACGTGAAGTAATAGTGTTTGCATTGTTGCGTTTCGTTCGTTCAGTGAGAACGCCGGAGGACCACTTCCCCTCTGCCCTTCCCTTATCCTCATCCTCGCCGCTTCCCTCACACACAGGCTGATAACGCACTTGCGACACTCCTAGTGTTCTTTTTTTTTTGGAACTGACTACGCTACTGGCCTTGCAAAGCCTTTACAACTTTACTGGACTACTAAGGCGAGTGCTTAGGGCACTCAGCCGATTTTGTTTAGGTAACAATTCAAGGTTGCGTGCACATCTCTGCTTGAGCTGTTAATTAAATCCTGGATCTAATCTAGCTAAACTATTCTAACCTATTCATACATACAAACGATTACATGTATATCGAAAATGAAAAAAAGTCCAATGAAATCGAATTCGAACTATGGTCAGCAAATTGTAAACAGCAACTGTTTATATCCCGCTATGCGGCTTGTGGGAAATAAAAAATTCAAATTTCAATGGTTTTTTTATTCCGATTACTGTTAAGGAACTTTATGTGAAACGATAACTTTTCCTGTACTCTAAAACTGTACATATAGTACACGAAACAAACAATACTCTGATGCCGTATTGCACATGGTATATAAATAGACAATGTATAAGCAAAATAGTTAGGAGACGGCCCCGTCGTCTACGCGTGCGAGGTTGTCCTAGAGCCCGTGCTCCGACCTACGCGACGATGCGCAAGTTCAGCGCTCCCTCGTCCGCTCCGCCTCTTGCGTCGAGCCGACGATCCACAAAAGGCCCTTCTCAGGGCCAACCAGACCGCCACCCGAAGACCCCTAGCAAGCCTACGGATCCCGCCGCCTCCACTACACAGACCACCGCTTCGCCTACCGGACTCCGCACCACTGTGCCTGCCCTTCAAACGTCGACTTCGGACGTGCGCCAGCCGCTGACCGGGGGGGCGTCCGCTGCGATGGAAGCGTACGAGAGTGATATCCTCACTCTCGCCCAGCTAATTTTAGCTGGGGCTCTGTCGCAGGGGATGCTTCGCTGGATGGCGCTGTTCTTGCGCGTCCAGGAAGCCGCAGCAGAGGGGAAGAAGCCCTCCGCGTCCGACGCGACCGCTCTCGCGAGCGCCGCCCGCGTAATACTCGCGCCACCCGCGTACTCCGACGCGCCGACAAGCCCGCTCGGTCGAGCGCTGCGCCGCAAGCGCAGCGAACCCGAAGCTGGGCCCGCGCCCGACCGCGCGCCTGAAGCCCCAGGAGCATCGTCAGAAGCACCATCACCAGCCAAGAAGAAAGCCTGCATAACACCACTCGCGCCGACGTCACAGACTCGCGCGACGGTCGAAACCCCAGCGGCGCCGGTAGTGCGCGCACCCGCACCCGCCCCCGCTCCGCCGCGAGAGGTTGCCCGCGAGCAGCCTACTTACGCGTCGATCGCAGCGCCCCTTGCGCGCGATCCGCGTACTAAGTCGGAATCGCGCCCGCGGAACCCTAATACGCAGCCATCGCGCGACAGTGCTGCCGCCGCGATTGAAACTGACACGCCTGCATCCCCCGACGAGAAAGGCCCGCGCTACCCTCCTATCGTGGTTGAGAGCACCCACGACTGGGTTCGGCTACTCTCACGACTGGAGGAACAGTTGGGGCGCGGCCCGAACGTCCGTGCCTACGGGAATGGGGTACGCTTCATCCCGTTGGACATAGAAGAGCACCACACAACGCTGAAGTTCGTCGAACAGCTCGAGGGGGCGAGCTGGTACACCTACACCCCTCCCTCGCAGCAAGGCCTGAAGGTCGCAATCCGCGGCCTTCCAAGAAACATAGACCCAAAGGACGTCATCGGAGCTCTCCGGCGAGAGGGCTTCGTGGCCGAATACGTCCGGGAAATCAACGGCCGGCGCGGCAGACTCGGGTGCGTCTACCACGCCGTACTGAAGAGGACGCCCGGGTTAATCCCAGCCATCTATAACACCACAACGCTGATGTGCATGCCTGCCATCCGAATAGAAGCCTGGAGGGGGGAGCGCCGGCTGGCGCAGTGTTTTCGCTGCCAGCAGTTTCGGCACTCCTCCCTTCAATGTCATAGAAGAATCGCCTGCGTCCGGTGCGGGGGGCCACACCCCGCCCGGCAATGCGAACGACCTAAGGAGGAGCCGGCGACCTGTGCCAACTGCGGGGGCGCCCACTCCGCGAACAACAGGAGAAGCTGCCCCGTCTTTAAGCGGGAGCTTAGAAATCGCCGTGCCGGCACTGTAGCCCGAACCACCGGACCCAACAGATCCAGGCCGGCGATAGAGACCATCACGGAAAATGCGGGGGCGTCTCTGATGGCCCCCGCAAACGACCCGCCACCAAGAGGCGCGGTTAGCGCCAAGAGAAGGCCTAGGCGAGGGAGGAAACGCCCACGTAAGGAGGCGCCCCAAAAAGAGGTGCCCCAGGAAGAAGCCCCCCAGGAGGAGGAGGAAGAGCATGCCCGACTCGGGGAGTTAGTAAGGGAGTTTAATGCTACCCAGATGCCCAAGAAAGAGGCCTTAGACGAAGCCCTCAAGACAGCCACCCCACAAGAAGCCAAAAGGAGGATAAGAGAATACCAAAAGGATTTGCTGGTTCAATTCAGAGGGGTCCAGGAGCAACTCAGGCGAATGGGAGTCCTGGACGACCAGTGAGAGCCCGGGAGAACAAGACAAGACGTCTGAGAAAACCATAAGGGGCGAGCCGTTTAAAGACGGCTCCACCCCCGCAGAGAGACACTCCCGTCGTTACGGGAGGAGAGAGATGTCTCAGCCAGAGGGTACAGCCCTGATGCTGACTCCCCGCACGCCCCGATCACCAGAGGGCGAGCGAGATGAAATTCCGAAAATAGTTAGTGATCAGGCTGCAGTTAACTTACAACATCGAGTATCTCGGAACTTGTTAGGGAACAATTACAACAGCACCAACTCCCAAAGAAACATTTACTGAGTACAGCAAGATCTATAAATACTCCAGAAAAGATGTCGAAACCTTTAAACGGGGATGAGGTTGTTATCAGTGGACTGTCCGGTATATTCCCTAAGTCTGATAGCGTTAAGGAGTTCATGGAAAATTTATACAACAAGGTATTATTATTATCGTACGTTTTGGGTCATTTACTTATCCCTAGAAATAGAATAGAATATAGTTTACTAACCATAGTTCTCTGAAACTACCTTAGATCCTTTAGGAATCTATACCATTGTCAATGTTTTATTATGGTTATTGATATTTTTAATCTATTATTGTCTTAATCCTAGAAAGAATTTAATTATTTGGCCACGGTGGTGTAACTTAAAGTGCTTCAGAGTTCCCTATATTTTAGGATGGGCCAAAAAACTTCAATTTTTTTTTCATCGTTATACTGAAAATAGATTGTTAGACAAGTTTAGAAAATTCTCAGCAAAAATGAGCTATTAATTTCAATAGGAAGGTCCTCCGAATTACAGTTTAATGATTTCTTTCTTATTCCGATACAAAAAATAATAACCAACAAAACTCAATGTACTTTTTTGTAAGACATCAAATCATCTACAAAAAGATCTCTTCCATTTTTATCATAAATGTCACTGTTTAACAAATATTGAAAATTAAAATTTGATTATTTTTCGACAAATTTCTTTTTTGGTTATGAATTTTGTTACTCGAAAACACAATGTATCTCATAAATAATAAATATTATATTAAACAAGGTTGTTTAGTGCGATTGTCAAGTCAATATATTTTATTTAAAATATAAAAGATTTTCGATATTGATATGGTCACTATAAGATGATGTTAGGTTAACTAATTACGTAATAACTTACAACAACTCCCTTAAATAAATACATAATGAAGTAATCGACTTAGTATTACATGGACCTCACAACTTTTTACGGTAGAAGAACTGAGTTGCGAGTAAGGCTTTTTTACAAGTTTTATTTTTGATGGCATCGCATTTCTTTTTGTAGATAGTTCTACTAGTTTCCCTTTATATTACCTTTTAGTTCTTGAATACAAACAACGTATCTACACTTTTTATGCCATTATATTACACATATACATACATACAAGTCCACTGATTCATTAAATGTAAATGTAACTTTGTAATCTTATACATTTATATGGGATTACAAAGTTATTTATGCACTTAATGTTTTTAGAAAATTGAACCTAAATTATACAATATTTTAGCTTTTCCTTTATAAATACCCTAAATTGTATTCTAAATTTATAACTTCTATGTCTGCCAGAAGTGCCTTTGAGTTTTGATGATCGGTCAGTCGATGAGTGAATGGCAAAATTAAGAAATTTGACTAGTTACTATTCATAATCTACTGGTTCAACTTTCAATGAAATTTGAAATATATCTTGTTTATACAATGCTTGCTTGGTTACTGAAGTCAGGTTTCTAGTTTTATCCACAACTATAATTACAAACTATAATTTACGATAATATTTAATAATACAATTTGATACAGGAATAAATCCTCTTGAATTACGAGGTAAGAAAGTAGGAGTCTTCATCGGATCTAGTTTCTCAGAGTCGGAGAAACTTTTCATTTACGAAAACATCCAACGAAACGGCTTTGGTATTACTGGGTGAGTTGATATAAATAAGCTCCAACAATTTAATATATACCGCAAAGTACA
>JACEII010000097.1:1475555-1500200 GCA_014332785.1 Antheraea mylitta
TGTCAAGGTTATCGTGAGGGTTCTTTGCCGAACCGTCCCAGAGGTGCGAGTAGTATTCCACACAGAGCAGAAATTGTGCCTTATAAAGGAGATATAGCTTTTCAAACGTGAAAAACCGCCGCATCCTGTTCAGGATTCCGACTCTCCGAGATGCAGTAGAGATAACGCTCTCGATGAAATCTCTTGGATTGAGGTCGCTGCGAATATTTATGCCTAAGATACTGAGACTGTTTCGTAATGCGAGTGAGACATTCTGAAGAGCTGAAAGGGGGTAATCGGAGATCTTTTGGAGGTAAACGCGCATACCTGTGTTTTATTAGAATTAAACTCAACCAAATTACTTGCGCCCCATGTTGATATGTGCAGTAAAAATTGATTGAGCTCAGTGACTAGTTCCTGCCTTCTCTTTTCTGTTTCTCCCTGAACGCAAGAAGGCTCACTGTAATTGGGCTTATGGATAGCGGTATCATCTGCATAGCAATGAATATGGCCTAAGGGCAACATATCATTGATATACAGAAGAAACAGAGTAGGAAAAGTATAGAGCTTTGAGGAACTCCAGCATTTATTGACATGAGCTGCGAATCACATCCTTCAACAAGGACACAAATTTTGCATTCATGTAGAAAGGCAGAAATCCATTTGCATAGATTGTCAAGGATTCTGTACACCAAAAGCTTCAAAAGAAGACTAAAGGCCTTAGCATGTCGAGACTGATCGCCAAGGTCTTGCCGTGCTTGTCAATTACCTCCCCCAGCGGTGCAGTACGTAAGCTGAAAGATTACCCGTCGATCAGTTTAGGCGAAAATCGTATTGCCGATCGTTAATCAACGAGTGATCCTCCAGATAGCGGACAAGTTGGGTGTTGATGATGTGCTCCATAATCTTACATAGCACTGAGGTTACGGCAAATGGACGGTAGTTGTTAAGATCTGACCAATCTCCCTTGTTGAGAATCATTTGAACTTTGGCTTGTTTCTAAGCCCAAGACACGACACCAGAGACATAAGACTGGCGGTATAAGCGCGTAAGTATTAGAGCCAACTCGGCTGCACATTTTTTTATAACTACCTCTCGTATAACATTAGGACATCGAACATTGAGTAATGGTAGTTGTTTTAATACTTCACGTTGCCTGAATCGTAATTCCGGAAAGTGACACTGCAGCAAGGAACAGTAGGGGTCGACCAAGAAAATCACCATAAAGAAATTCCCTACTAGTGTAGCTTTCTCCTGCGGCTCATAGGCCAGTGTCCCATCAGAGTACCTCTGTATTAATAAACAACGCGTTCACTAAAAATGTCCAAGAGATATATACAAAAAGCGCTCAAAACAATTAATTCCACGAAGTTACGACTTACCTCAAGAACACCTTGAAGGCAGTCATCATTACATGACTATCTGGAATTCTCAAACTTTCCACAGTCAAGAGTTATTTCAAGAATATCTTTATGAGAGCAATCAGGTGTCTGCTTGTCCCACATGTGCTGTTCATGTTAATATAACAAATAATATTTGAAACCTATTTTATCTGATAGGCCCAGGTCTACTGAAGTTCTTGAGTGAGGTCATAAAAAATCCTAAAGCTCGCAGCGAAAAATGGGTTTCGACATCGGTTCCTCAAGAAAACTGGGAGAATGAGGGAGCTAAATACTCTTCCGCTGAATATCACACCAACAATTTATTGGTAAATTATTGATTCCATCGGTTTTTAAATAACTATATTTTATTATAAATATATTATTAGTCATAAATTACTTAATATTTTTTTACTATTAGAATTCAGTTTTATTCGAAGAGACTTCTAAGTTAATCCCTGCGAATGCATTGGTAATTGAGATAGCACCACATGGTCTCTTGCAAGCTATTATTAAAAGATCTCTAAGTGAATGTCTACATATACCTCTAACGAAAAATGGCCGTGTAGATCCTGTAAAATTCTTGTTGGAAGCTATTGGAAAGTAAGTGAAATATTTGATTGAAAAATTTGAACCAACATTTAGTTCTCAGTTTAGTCACGTCTTCTGTGGCATAAATAACCATCTATTTCTGCTTAAAACTGTTGCATACTAGTTTTTTATAGCATTTCAATCATTTTTTTCCAATCATAGTTTGTAGTGACATAAAATAAATGTTACAGAATATATCAGGCTGGACTTCAACCTAAAGTAAATGTTTTATATCCAAAAATTGAGTATCCTGTGTCAACTGAAACACCTTTGCTATCTCACTTAGTGAAATGGGAGCACAGTGAGGATTGGTATGTATATTTTTATAAAGTAGGATTTAATAATGTTAAATAAATTTATTAAATTAAATGTATTCTAATTTCTATTCACAGGCCTCAAGTTAAATTTGGCAATAAGACGAGAGTATCTACACCTTCACGTGAATTTGTAATGTCAATCCATGACGATGACTATCGGTACTTTAGTGGTAGTATTCGTGAAGGTACAATTTACAATTTATCATTAAACATTAATTATTTATTTACACCGATAGGGCTAATCCATTTTGTAAATTTATTCATAATCTCATTATAAAATGACGCAAAATTAAAACTATAATGTGTTTCCTCATATATTACTATCTTTATGGTTTTCCTAGAAGATTAGAGCATTTTGGTTACATATATCCCTTACTAGTACTTAGAAATTAAAGTCCTTCACACCTTGATGACCAAAGGAATTAACTGTTGAATACCATTAGACCTACTCATTTTAATTATGCGTTTTTTCGCTAACCATACTTCAAATTAAAGATGTACTTGAATGAGGAGACGTTAATGGACCTTATTACGTCACTTTTGACGTTTTTGTCTGAATCTCGGACAAACCGGATCTATGAATTCCCGAAGAGGTTATGTTGGATTCTGAAATGCATAGAACATAAGTTTTTCTTAAATTCGATAAATGTGTAACTCTGAGTGTTATTTGGAACACCTGATAGGTTTACCTAAACTAGAGAAACCTACCTGAAACTATTTAGCATCGAAAATAACAAATATAGTTTGATGGATCATAAAAAATACTTAAACTTTATATTTAATACATATTGTAGTATAAACAGGGACTATTATAAGGACATTAACATCTCATTTTCTAGGTTCCTATGTATTCCCGGAAGCAGCGTACTTAGTTCTAGTATGGGAGACGCTGGCTATGCACAAAGGGGTCGAATATAAGGATTTGTCTGTAATCTTCAGTGATATCCAGTTTCATGGAGAAGCAATCATAAATAATGAATTACCATTAAGGCTATATATAAAAAAACAAAAAGGAAGTAATAAATTTGAGGTAAGGCTCTAATGGACATTCAAAAATATTATGTATACAAATATATATTAAAATTCATAGGAAATAGTTTCTAATTTTAATTTCATGATGTTCCAGTACTTATTTCAAAGTATTTACTTTTATAGGTGGTAGAGCTAAGGCTAATAGTTTCAGAATGAATGGGTTAACTCACACGGGGTGATACCACTCTCTCACAGAAACACCGACGTGAAGTAACAGTGCTTGCATTTTTGCATTTTTTTCGTTCAGTGAGAGCGCCGGACGCTCACCTACTCGTTTCCCTTCCTCTTCCTTTCCATTCTCCCTCCTTCTTCCCTTCCCCCCTCCACCGTACATACGCTGGCAACGTATTTACGATCGCCCTGGTGTTCTGGTCTATAGACTTAACATCAGATGGCTCATCTGTCCGTTTGCCTCCTTTGATATAATATATGTATGTATATATATAAGAATGAGAACTAAAAGAATCTAAATTTCAGATTTCCTATGAAAATAGTGAAATTGTAAGTGGATACATAACTGAAGCAGTACCAACTGACTTTACTCAACGCCAAATTGAAAATACAGAGCGTAATAATGAAGTAGTCTTGACTGCTAATGATATCTATACTATTATGAAACTTAGAGGCTATTATTATAGGTAAGTTAAAGTGATTATAAAATTGGTTTTGACAAACTGCTTCAGCACTATTAAATTTCAATTTTCTACGTAAGAATAAAAAAAAAAAAATTTTCTGTCGGAAAAGTACTAAACAGCCCAAATTTTATATTTACTAGTATAGCTAACAATAACATCCAATTTAGTTTCATGCTTTTGTTTAACTTTTTATCCTATAGCTCTGATTTTCAATGCGTCACGATTCTCCTGTCGCCAATTGTATAAAATATTAACTTATTCACAAGTTATAGTTATTCAGCAATCAACGATTAAGATGTTATATGAACTTTTGAATTTTTGTTATTTTTATTTTATTATTGTTATTGAATTACAAAAATTACTAATACATAGTTAAATAACCACATGTGTCTTATAAAAAACTAATAGAATAATGTGTACCATTTGCAAATGTTTACTGACTTCATATAAAAATCAGGTTATGCCGATTAATTTATTGTCTACACACAAACTACATATTATTAACTAAGTAAAATATAAAAAAGAAAGTTAAAATACAAAAATCTTTAAATATGTTTATGATTAATATTTCTTTTTGAGTTGGTCGCAGTTATATTTAGGACAACTTACAGATATTAAAAATGTTAATAGTAATAAATTTTATGTATCACGATGCATTGTTTCTTTATTGAGAGATCATTTTAATAATTCTTAAGTAATCTCTTCTCATAATAATTTCACAGAACAAGAGTTCATTATGCAATATGTTTATCCATTTTCAGGGCACGTTGGGATTGTCTACTGTTTGGACAGTAGTCCTGACGCGTTACGACTTCAACTGGACGCATATGTCGGCAACTTATCTGATGACCAAATACAGAACAGTCTCATCAAGCATATGTACCGTCTCATGTGTGGCCGTGACAGCGATGAACTCAAAGCAGATTTGGAAAAGAACGAAAGCTGGCCACTGAAAATAGAAGCTTGCGTATACAGACTACGAGGATTAGTGAAATACTCCCATCAGTATAAGAGATCGATCCTTCATGGTGCCTACAAGAAAATTCAATTGGCCCGAGAATACGAATCAAATATCAAATTGGAATCACGTTTGATTTTAATAAAAGGTATTCCTCATCCAAAAATGGTGGGCCTATCTGAGGATTATAATTTGATTAAATATACGAAACAACCTGTCGAAGTGTTCAATTTGGAATCAGACCATGCCTTAGCGGCTCAAGACTGCAGAGTTTCAAATATTATAAACCGAAATTTAGAGCCTAAATTACTGGAGGAATTCAAGAAGCAGAATCTATGTGAAACCTATTTTGCTGAGGCTTTTAAGATGTACTAGAATAACTTATATGTTTAATTTTAAAATACGGCCATATGTTCTTTAAAAATAAAATTGTATTTATGGAATTTATCGTTTTTGTTATTTGTTCGCTTCGTATAATAATTCTAAGTTATGCTTGTTATGTCTGAAACGTTCGGATTGTAAAATAGCATAGCACCTATTTTTATAATATCTAGTAGTCATTGAATGAAAATCTAGCACTCATGTTACCCAAAATTAGTGCATCATTAATAATTGCAAAATTAACACAATGCCTTTAGCTATAAAGATGCTGACATAAACCCGCAAGAAAATGTAGTACCATTAGGGTCATCATATGGACACAAAAGTTATTATCAATTACTATTACATCTTGGTCAAAAAAACTACAATAAGAGTCAACATCATTCGGTGATCCCAAGCGGTCACCCATCCAAATAGGGATCGTTATTTTTATTTATTTTTAATAACGTGGGAAAATCCTTTATGGATACCCAGGGGAGAGAGTGGATTATGTCCGACTCGCACGGACTAAAACCTCATGTGTATCGTCCGCCGCATGATAGAGGCGGCCAGGGATCGGTCCTGCTAACTTACCTGAGAACCGCCCCTGCGGCATTCTGGCAAGATAATCGCCAGGTTCCGTACAAATAGGGAGGCAAGCTGGGTACGCTGCCAGCCACCTTCCTTCGTCAGCCGGACCTGTGCAATAAGGAGATAGGCCCCTGGCCCATTCTCTCAGTCTCTGCTATGGTTGCGGGAGCAGTTGGACATGCCTCCTCCGTCTTCTGCCAGCCCTACTTTGGCAGAGAAGGCGGCTCAGAGGGTC
Organism: Antheraea mylitta; assembly: GCA_014332785.1. NCBI lineage: Eukaryota > Metazoa > Arthropoda > Insecta > Lepidoptera > Saturniidae > Antheraea > Antheraea mylitta. The sequence continues at coordinate 1,481,633 of JACEII010000097.1, forward strand.
CTCCTCTAAGATAACCTCCTCCGCGCCCGATCTTATCTTTAGTGATGTGACGAGAACCGGTGTTTTCAACACTCTATCCGACACAGTGTTTACTGGGATATTTTTAGTCACACAAAGAGTATGCCGATCAGAAATTCAAAGATGTCAACATCCTAATAAATTAAGATAAGTTGGCATTCACAACTATTTCATTAATTTTTGAAAATCAACATGAAAATGTTTTAGTAATCAATTTTGCTGATTATATTAGTGCAAAACTTAGTTTTTACTAAACTTTTGTTCATTCATGATACTCAATAATATTTCATAAATATAATTTTAGACTTGTACCAAAATATTTACTTGTATAACGAGTTTGAAGATTCAATATTAAAATTAATTAACTTATATCAAGGCTTTTCAAATATTATCAGTCCTTTAATTAATTATTAAACACTTTCGTAATATTTACATGAAAATTAATTTTAGCGTCCTATTTTCTTTTTTTTTTATTGAAGCACGACAAAGTGACTGCACTATACCTGATGGTAAGCATAGTACAATCCAAAAACAGTGGCGACCACCGAGAGACAGATCATCCATCGTCGGTCGCCGCTGTCATGCCGGCCATAATGACGAAATTCGTCTGGTACTGGATATGCACAGGCTGATCCCGAAACGCGACGCGCAAAAGCGAGTCACTATGACGGGCTTTTTCGCCATGTACATGGTGGTTGCGACCCAGTCGGGCTGTAAAACCCTACCACCCCGCTTTCGCCATTGCCTCGTTCGTTATTCAGCAGGGTGCACCACGTGCAGGTGAGGTTGGCTTGGGTGTCTCAAGTCTTAAGATGTTACTCGACACCCCTTAACAGGTAACAAGAAAGAAACCATTAAATCCTTAGTGAAACAAATGCTTCCCGCTGCGATAATATCGTAAAACATAGACTTAGGAAAGTTGGCGACTTATCTTTACCATTTAAGGGAACACTTAGATTTATATGGAAAATCGCTGGCTTGGAAAGTTTTCTCGTATTTTTCTTATTTCTATTATGAAGTAAACCGCCTATATTTCTCTTGACTTTGTTACCTGTTTGTATTTATGAGAGATAGAAAACACGACCAACTCTAAATTTGTCTCCTTAAAATGCGAAAACTTATTCACAAAAGTAAAAAACAAAATTGGAATATAAATCGAATTCTATTTAAAGCTCAATCAAGACAAGTATTCCTTTGATATAATTAGGCGGAATAGTATTAGCGAGTCAGTCATTAAATTTTTTTTTTTTCAAATTATTATGTAAATTATAAGCTTTTATTTATCTTATCATGTTTGTTAGTTTGTTTGACCTTATGACTTTGTAATATATGAAAATGAAATAAAAATGAAGTAAACATTTTGAAATGGCCCTCTTGCGCATTAAAAAAATTGGAACGTCACGGGACGCTTGACAGATGTAAAACATCGAAATTATTTTGTATAAGTTATAAGCATAAAAGATTACGACAGGAGTCAGCTATGGCATAACGAAAATTCAAAGCGTTACAAATTTGTTTCAACAATTTGTTACAATTCCATAAAATAATGACTCTTTATATCTAAATAATAACTAGGTAAATATTCATTTTTAAAAAACATAAAATACAAAAATGGAACTAGGCGCACTCGCGGTGTATTTGGCGGCATTAATCAAAGGGTGCTAGATCGTCGGGTAACACTAGTAGACCGAATGGTCGACAAAACATTTTGAATCTTATGTTTATACAGATAGGATTGGAAATGCTTTTAGTATTTCGTTAATAGTGCAAAGTTCGTGTTTTGCGTTGCCACGCCAACAATCAGGTTTACCCTCCGCTTATAAAAGTTTCACATCAAAAGTCCAATTAAGTTATTAAGCGCCATTGTGTAAATGCTTTTTTATATTCCTTAAGTATTAATTTAATTTATAGTATATAGATTTGATGACAATCTTTTCTGACCTTAAATGTGACATGGTCTAAAATGGTAAACATATACTTAACCTACAGGAGAATGTATCTCAAATGCACCCACCGGTATATACAATAGATGCTTAACGACAGATATTTAATTTAAGAGTAATAGCAACTTAGGTGGACTTCGAAAAGAACTATGGCGAATTAAGTCAGGAATGAAATCATTCAATTACTATAAGCTCTATTTACATTAACAGAATATAATCCGATGAAGCTGAAAGCCTTTGTTAGGCCAATATAGTCAGTTTGAGAAACAAAATACTTTAATAGGATGGAGAACTTAAAGAAAATTCAGTACAGAGCAAGCATCTAAAAACAAGCATTTACAAGCAAGCAAGTTATCAGTTTGAACTCGCTCCGGCTTGATTAAGATATTATACGTCATTTTACACGTATAAAGAACGAATTTAGCAAATTTCTGTAGATGTAGGCTATTGTCAAATCTGGTTATTTTTAGTAATAATTTAACACTTTGTGTCAAGGAGTTTGTTCAGAAAACAGTACTGATGATTGTTGACAATACGGAACGTAAATTTAAATTTTATCCGTTTAAGTTCCGTTACATAATACGTCTGCTTAACCCTACATCATAGTATTAGGTAAATGGATTGCGAGATCCGAGCGAGCGTGCTTTAACGTTCAGCTTGATTTAAGAACGTGTGGTATAAAATTGGTCATACTCTTTTTAAGGCATATTTATAATACATCTATGCATGTAATAAAAATGAAGTGTTTATATGTAATACTAAAATAACAAAGTTAGTAATTGGATATAAAAGTGTATACTTTTAAACGTTACTGATAACATAAATGCAATTTTTATAATTTTTTTTCGTCTGATTCTGTCTCTCTGTTTGTTCCGGGTAATCTCCGAAACGGCTAAACCGATTTTAACAGGAATTTCAATGAAAGATAGCTGAAATTACATTGATGATATAGACTACTTTATTATAGGCTAGCTGTTACCTGCAGCTTTGTCCGCATTGCTATTTCAAAATTGTTGGTCCATATTTCATGAGATTTTCAATGGCAGCAAGCTGACCTTATAAAAACTCATTTAGATTATTTTATTTTAGACTAGGTACCCGCGGATTTGTCCGGATTAATATCATCAAAACGTTTGGGCAAAAGGGGTTTACACCAGTAGATAAAATTTATCACGAGGAAGGTTTATGTATATAATTTGTCAACGTTTTTCTATCATCAATGTGGCACAATGTCCAACGGGCCCGCTCGTTTAATTTAATTCAAAGTACTATTATACTTATACATATATACTAGTTAGCACGGCGGACGTTGTCCCGCCCTGATAATAAAAAAAGTTGACAAATTATGTACTTAATCCTTCCTTCTGACAATTTTTTATCTAAATCGTAATATAATGACAAAGTAATGTAAATGTAAAACTTTATAATAATATTTTAAATTATTGTTTCATTAGTTCCTTACACAGTGTAAGTGAGCAGGAAGATAGTTATATGGTGGGTTAAAATCCCAATTATGTTGCTGATGGTAAACCTCACTAGGTACATTGTTAGTATTAATATATCTATTGTATACATTACATACTACTGTATGTGGCGTGCGTGTCGTACTTAAAATTGTTTTTAAAGAGCATTTCTATAATTGTACATAGTCTCACAAGTTTATAATTATTTAATATACTCGCATTTAAAAAAAAAGCATGCGGAGCCGCGGGTACAGCTAGTTCATAATAATGCGCTTATACACGCTCGTAGCTGATGAGGTAACATTCGAACAAAACTCACATAATTACATAAATTATAGTGGTATACTCTTTGACAAGAGAGCCTCAACGTTCAAACTCAAAAAAAAAAATTAACTGTATTATTTTGATCACTCTACAACCCCGATGTGACATCTATATGAATTCTGGTTTAACTGTATTTTTGAGATATGGTTTCACCAGATTAGGCCTTCCTCGGTAGCGGCTCAAGTCTAGGTTCGATGCCTCGGCAGGGAGCCCTTGAGTGCGTTAATTGCGCGATACAGTGACACAAAAATTTACATCAATGCTACAACTCTACATAATCACCCCCACACACGTGCACGGCTACACGCTTACTCATGGAAGTGGAAGGGTTTTATTTTTTTCCTTATCGAACTGAAAAAAACTCTAATTTTCCGATAACAAATATATGGAAGGGTTGTTGAGGCGTGTATGTTTGGTACACATATGCGCCTCAACAACTCAAACATATATGAATAGTTAGCTAGGTTAGCTAAGATAGGTCGCGAGTTTGCATGTAACAGGCAACAGCCAAGCCGAGGTGTGCCGTGCACCCTTGAGCTAGTTGCCCAAATAAAATCGGCTGAGTGCCTTAAGCACTCGCCTTAGTAGTTCGGTGAAGCTGTTAAGACCTTGCTAGGCCAATAGCGTAATCAGTTCGAAAAAAAAAGTAATGGTTTAAAATATATTGTTATTCGAACAAAAGTTAAATGTATGGTAACTACTATTTTCTTTGTGTCGATTTCATTATATTTAACATCAAAGTTAGTTCCACAGTAACTTGAGATAAACGTGTTACCACAGGAGGTACATATAGCCAGTATAATATTATAGAGCTACCAATACAAAATTTGAGAACAATTCTCTTCTCCAGTCTTGTAGAGACAATCGTCCGACGAATCGTTCCAATATAATCGACAACTAATTTTCAGTTCTGAAACTGTTCGTCGACTCATCGCAAACTTGTCTTCAATATTGAAACGTAATAATTGCTTGGAAACTGTCCTACAGAGGCATCGACGTGGACGTTCTATCGATACGTATTTGACTCGTTTCCGTATTTTAACACGTTCAATGCGGAACGAGGTCTAATACGCCTCGTAAGCGTCTTTCTTGCGGTGCATCTAAGAAAAACACAGATATATATATATATATATATATATACATATATATGATCCCTATTGAAAACAGAATACAGGTGTGTATCTACTTTATAAGTTCCGCACCGCCATTTTGATAGTTTTCATATGAGGTCTTAAACATCCCGTACCGCAGGAATGGAAAAACATAAAAAATAGTGCCGTTGTCAACCATGTCAAAAATGCTCAATTTGATGTATTTTTTAATGTTTATTTCCTCACCACTTCTACATTTATAAACCGATTTGAATAATTAATTTTTATAGTATTTTTTTCCATCTCTTCAACTTAATTTGTTTATCTATCGCATGTCATATTATAGCCAGTGCGTAGCCACGGATTAGGCGTAAATTGAGAGGTGTTCGGGAGACAACAAAGGCCTATGGTGTATAGCGGTGCCTATGGCTCAACACAAAATAATTAAATGATTTAAATGAATACTGTGCTCAGTTATTAACGTGCGCCTGTCATAAGGAAAAGCGAGAGGGGCGGGGAGGGGAGGTGGTTCTACGGCGCTATCACTGAATGAACGAAATGCAACAGTGCAAGCATTGTTACTTCACGTCGGTTTCCTGTGAGATGGTGGTATTACCCCAGACGAGGCGACCCATTCATACTGAAACCAGTTATTGATTCAGCGTGGCTCTTTCACCTACAATGCCTACTACTACTAAATATAAATACATACATATGCAGAATTTAAAAGATATTATTAGACATCTTTTTTTATCCTAATATGCAGTAAATTTAAATCATACCACGCGTGATGGCACATATTCTGCAAACTAGTTTAGACTAAAGAATGATTGTCTACCTCAAAATAAATAATCTAAAACAGGTCGATATATTCAAAATATACCACAGAAGTACTGCGTCAGCCAGTGAAAAGGTTCGGGTTTGACTCGACAATCAAGATTTAAAGAGCTGACCAGCTACGAACCGTGGTACCAAATGTATTGTGTATGTACACGATCTAATAAATTTAAATATTTATATGGATACGGCACATACATCATAAGTTATGGTAACGTATTTAAAAATAACAGAGTTCATAAATATAGATGCTCATAATTACAACAGCTAGTAATGTAATGCATTATTCTTGAGTTATCTATACTAATATTATAAAGAGGTAAAGTTTGTGACGTTGTGATGTTATGAGGTTGTAGGGGGTAATCTCAGGAACAACTGATCCGATTTGAACAATTCTTTCAACGTTATATAGCTCATTCATCAAGAATGGTTATAGGCTATTTATCATTATGTTAAGACCAATAGGAGCGGAGCACAGATGAAAAATGTTTCAAAATCGGAATGTTTTTTCTTTTGAGACCTGCTGCGTGTTAATGTATCTATTCCACGCGAACGAAGTCGCGGACAAAGACTAGTGCATAATAAACTATTTAAGACATAATTGCTCCGTAATTCTTTATACTCGTATTCTGTAGTACCATCGTACTATCCGCCTGAAACTGAAACTTCATCCACACCACCTGAATGAGTGGAGGTTTTCCACGGTAAGGTTTTCAAGGTCGTTTCTGCCTCGTACTTCGACCCTATGGAATTGACTCCCAACTGCGGTGTTTCCAAACAATTATGAATTGCAAACCTTCAAAAAACGAGCGTATACTTCTTTAAAAGGCCAGCGACGCATTTGGGACTCCCCCGGTGTTGCTAGAGTCTATAGATAGCGGTGATCACTTACCATCGGGTGACCCGTCTGTTCGTTTGCCTCCTATAATATTTAAAGAAAAAAATACTCGGTCCGTTATTATTACTGTCTGTAACAATGGTCAGTTCATGATATCATAATAAGCGAGCAAGCAATCATTTTGTAATACCAACGGATGTAAAAGGGACAGCATTTCACATTGTTCACAACTAAAGTCTCAATATGAAGAGATGCAATACACTTTTATAGGTCTTAGCGTTTGATCAGCGTCTCATCTGATAACGATGTAGACTAGGATGGCAAACACGTCAAATCTAGACAGAAACTGACTCTCAAAAGCTGCTGGTGAAATACACCAGTAGATGCTAGGCTATAGATTTTGAACTCGAGGGTGGAAGCTAGCCTGGTTGACTTATAAAAAACCGTATTGTCATGATATGATTTCATGATAATGATATTGTTTTCCTTCATCGAAATCTTCGATTTAGTTGCAAGGATTTGAATCTACGTCCATCGACGTGGAGTCCAAACACGTTATCATCTAAGAGGCGGCGTCTCTTTAGATTCGACTTCGTTGCAAAGGAACTCCGATCCAGTTGGAATAAGGTACAAAATACAAATATCACAATATTAGATTAATTGGAAGCAGTTTAATTCGTGATTAATACATGACTATCATTGTTATTTAATAATGGGAGACTATTAAAAATAACAATACATTCACTTTTGAATACCCTACATTTCAAATACTAAATCAATTTACGTAGATTTGAATCATTGTTAACGAGCTATAAAATTAAACCTATAAAATTAAAAAGTAGGATCAGGTTGCTTTCGTTTACTTCATTCACCTGTTTCTCGAATTCAACAATTTACAGAAATTAACCTTGATAAACCGTAAAATGTTTTTAAATAGAAGCAGAAGTTATTATAAATCATAGCGAATAGTTATTTAAAACATTAAATACGTTAGCCCAAAATAGACTCGTTATTGACAATGATAGCTTTTATTACAAAACTGCCATATCCAAATAAATAAATAAAAACATTTATTAATCAGTGATAAATTCCTCTTGCATATCAAAGTTTGAGCTTTTACAAGCGTCTGTGTTAAGAAGGGATCTGTCTTACACATACAAATACCTATTTGCTACATCATTCAGGTAACCATTTTAACAATACTATATATTTTGTAAACGAATATTCTTTTCGAAAACTGTAAAGAGTGTTAATAAATTTAAAAATTATTCAGTATGACATTTAAAAGTTTTGTTTTTTTAATATGTTATCGTTATATAGATGGTGAATTTGCTCTGTGTATATATATTCTTTACCATAGTCACTATGAAAACAAGTTGACGAAAAAATGGACACATATAGAAAAAATTGAAATGTCTGTTATGTATTTACTTTAACAGTCGAAGCGGCTTAACCGATTTTTATGAGACTACTCTATACGAGCAGATAATTATATCAAATCGAAAGTGTAGTTTTTAGGGATTAATTAGTACTTATAAACTCATAAAACACTTAAAATCAGTAAACCAGTCAAATAGTAGACAATTCGTAGAAATTACATTAAAATTAAAATAAAAAAAAAAAAACAACAAAACCGTGGCTCTCACAAAATAAAAAAATAATTCTCGGACAAATCAAATCAAAATCCCGGACATCAGATAGCATGTATACTATGGTATGTTATTAATATAATAAATAAGAGTGTTTGTGAGGGTGAATGTATGTCTATTAATTTCTCTTACAAAAAATATATTTAAGGTTCTATAGCTTTTGCACCCAGCTTATTCTATCCCTCGGAAGTAATTAATTATTCCTGTAATTCTGTCAATTTGAATGCAAAATTGCCTCATGATCTGTGTAGTAGCTGAAGTATGAAGACTCAAAAAACAAACCAAAAATATACTCACTGTCACATTTTTAATATTTCTTAGAGAGTTAGCATACATCAGAATAGTACATAAGCTATAATTTATAAAAGTATTGTTTAAATTGATGAGTATATAATGATAATTACCATTTAAACTATTATATAAGGATAATCATTCCTCAGGAATCACTTTATCTACTGGTGAAAACCGCATGAATATTCGTTCAGTAGTTTTTGAGTTTATCGCGAACAGATAGAAGCAGCAGAGGACTTTGTTTTATACTATGTAATAAGTTCCCTACCCCGTCTGTCTGTCTGTTAGCGATAAACCCAAACACTCTTAAACGGATTTTCATATGGTTTTCACTACTAGATAAAATAATTCATTATGCATTGTTGGTGTATAATTTGTCAAGGATTTTTTTATAATCATGGTGGGGTAAAGTCTACCAGATGCACTAGTATTATTATAAACATTGTCCCGCCTTGGTTATAAAAAAATCCTTGACAAATTATGTACCTAAACTCTCCACACGAATTGTTATCTATTGGTGAAATCCGCATAATAATCCATTGAGTAAATTTCGAGTTATTCGCGAACAGACAGACAGACAGATGTGGCAGAGGACTTTGTTTTTTAATATTTTTGGTAAAGATTTGTATTACTTATAAATAAGTAAACTGTGATTAAGTAAATACGCTCGTTTAATTAAGTAGCCTAGCATTATTTCGTATAATATTTCAAAACAGCAAACACATCGCAAGCTTTAAATCAATCTTGTTCCTGCAATTCAAAAGAGGTCATGTTCCCACGACCATGGATATAGAGTAAAAACGAGATCTAAAGAATAACATCGTTGGACTAGCATAATAAATGTAGTAGTACCTTATGTTTATTGGACTGAATAACCACTGAGTTCAATTACAGGTATTTTTCGTATGTATTATTCGTCATTATAGAAAATACTGGCCTCTGCTTGCGACTTCGTTCGTGTGGAATAGTTATTTTGGGCTAACGCTAACACACAGCGGAAGCTGTCAAGAGGAAAAAGCCCCAATTTTTAAACATTCTTCATTGTTGCTCTTCTCCTATTTGTCTTAGCGTGATGATACTAGCCTATAACAATCCTCAATAAATGAGATAAATAATATTGAAAGGACTTTCCAAATCGTACCAGTAGTTCCTGAGATTACCCCCTACAACGTCACAAACTTCACCTTTTTATATATTTTTTTTTTCTCGATCTGACTACGCTAGTGACCTAGCAAGGTCTTAATAGCTTCACCGGACTACGAGCAGATATAATAAAAGAGTGCACTTTGGTTTGGAAGCTATGATAGCCAAATGATACAAATCGGTGTAACGTTTATATCACTGTTCGCAAGTCCGCGCTTCATTTTAATTGTAACTGAACAAAGTTTGATAGTTTAATGGTATTCTGGTACTCAAAATTAATATTTATCCTATTCCGCACCAAAGGTTAGAATCTCACAACACATTTACTTATTTAGAATATCTTAAGTAATAATAATAAACAATAGACGAATTGGATCACAACAGAGGCGTTCAAACACTCTGAGTGTGCTGCGTGGAAGGGATAGCGCCGTATTCTGGTTGTGGCAATAGGGCAAGATTTATCGCAACCGAATGTAGTTTCGGCCACGCTCGGCAGCGACCAGGCACGGCGAGCGATGGCCTCTTTTTGCGAGGCGGTCATCTTGCAGAAGGAGGCAACGGAGAGAATCCGCGAAGATCATCCTCAGAGCAACTCCCTTTACCAATGGAAGACCTATAGGAGGAGGTGGCAATCCTCCCGTCTCCTTCTGCCACCGTAGCCTGAGGGGATGGGCCAGGGGGGCCGTCTCCTCATTGCATAGGTCTGGCTGATGAGAGGAGGTAGCTGAAGTTAATTTGGCTCTCTGTTAGGCAGGGTCCCGCTGGTCACCTTCCGTCGGGCGGGCCATTGGAACGGCTATCCTAGGTTGAATAGCTATTACGATCCCTCGCCATCCCAACAAATACAGCTTGTCGGTACACCGTGGGGTTTTAGTTCGTTCGAGTCGGACATAACCCACTCTCTTGCACGGGAGGCTGGTTATCATTAAAATATCAAATAGGCGCAGGCGTGGTGTGTTTGGCGGCATTTATCAAAGGCCGCGTAATTCTAGTAAAACGATTGATCTACAAAACAGTTTGAACTTTATTTTACATATATAGGGTTAAAAATGTTTTTGAGTATTTCGTTAATAGGGCAAAGTTTGTGTTTTGCATCGACACGCCAATAGTCTTGCTTACGCTCCGCCTATATATGTTGCACTTTAATAAATAGATAATGTGCATATAAGTAACAAAAACCAATTTCGTGTGGTGTTCCCAGGCGGTCACCCATCCAAGTACTGACCACGCCCGACGTTGCTTAACTTTGGTCATCGGACGAGAACCGGTATTTCCAAAGTGGTATCGACGTTGGCGACATAACATTTATATCTATATGCATCTCTATTGCTTTTGTGTGATGGTCACAGAATATTAAATAAAAACAATTTTAATCTTATGTCTATACAGATAGGATTGCAAATATTTTCGAATATTTTTGAAGTCGTTATTGACGGCTGTTAAAATCTCTTTTTTATTTACATGTGTGTATATATTGTGTAAAATTCAAGCAGTAGTGTGAGTAGTGCATATTTTAATTAATTTACTTCTAATGCATTTTATATAAAATAAATAGCTTTCCGCACTTCTCCGCCATATAAACTTTAACTATGCCAAATTTCAAGTTCACCCATTAATGGGAAATCGATTAAAAAGAGGTACAAAGATTTTGCTTCACGTACTAGTATACAGATAAATATTAAAAACTGGGGACATCTAGTAAGATTTTTTTTCAATATATCCATGTAGTCGTGGCTCGTCACCGATTGTCCGTTTCTCCGCAAGATTAATGAGTGCGCGTGCTCCAGACACTCTGACTGAAAAATCGTTTTTTTTTTAACCATCGTCATCCATAAAAAGGAAAGCTTTATTAGAATAAACAAAATATTACGAACACTTACCTATATACGTTCAATTAACTCAAGTAAAATAAGCAGATATCATTTTCTTTTTTGTTTTTACTTTAGATTCGTTTCGTGATTATATTGTAAATTATAAGGAGTTCTGACTAATATTATAAAAACGAATATGAGTCGTGTACACTAACACGAATAAAGCAGCAAGCAACAACTAGCGTAGCGATATAGGAGCAAAAAATATTTTTTACATAGTTTTATTTTCAGTAATAGCTCGTCAAAAACTATACGACAAAAAAAATCGTTTGAGAAAGATATGGGAAAGATGCACTTCACTGATTTTTTTTTTATTTATTTATTATTCCTGCAGACTTTTAGTCCGCACCTTTTTCTGAAATTATTTTATACCTAATATACCTTACATACAATATTAAGGAAAAGGAGATAAGATATTATAATTACAAACTAGTTACAGCTAATTATTAATGTATTTTCTATGTATTTTAGTTCCAACTGGTGTCTTTATGGCGGTTTCATTGTTATATTCTTATTATCTTTGTCTATTCATATACAGAAAAGTTGCCCTTTTTATCTGAAAACTACATAATATGATCAGACGGTCAAACTTTGAAATCTAATAAAAACGATGCCCACTGAAATATGATGCATATACTGTGGCTGCTTTTTTTCGACCTTCAGACTTCTGTAGCTGAATATATATTCGATGATTTTGAAATAAGACAAAGCAGTCACAGTAACATATTCGCGATTTTTTAGCATATGTTATCAGGTTGTATACGACATAGTCGATGCAGTCAGGATGCCAATAAATACTAAGTAATTACTTCCACTCTTTATTTGCCCAGAGTTACGGCTTACAGTACAATTTACAATGGAATGCGTAGATAACACTGACATCTTGCCTTTTATAGACCGAAATATATAATTTATAAGACGAACTATATAACTCAAACCAATTACCATTTACTTATAATTCTGCTATATGCTTTAAGTAACACAAAGATAATAATTAATGAACAAATTAATATTATTTACGTACATCAATTCTATATAAAATCATTGTTATATCATTGTTATTTATGTATCTGAAATATGTGTATGTGTGTAGAGTAGAGACATCTAGCCCTTTATAGGTTAAACTATTGAAGTCAAAGCAATTACTATTATTATCAACTAATGTTGTGCAAGTAATAAATGAACAATATCAATTCCTATTGAAATGGCTCATTGAAATCTATATAATTATAATAATTCTCATTTATGTATCTTTAATAAAATGGCGTTAGTGTTAATGTGTCTCTCTTATATGTTGGCGCTTGGCGCTAGTATCAATGCGTATCTCTAATATATAGCGCTAGTATCACGAGTCTTGAATGACGAGCGGTACCGGAAGTGGATAGCTAACACATATGTACGGTAGTGAAGTCACAGTGGGCTAGTGGTTTGACTGGTGGTATATTATTACGATGTTTGTAGGTTCGAATCCCAGCATGTCCCAACGAATTTTATGGAACTTGCGTACCTAAATTTACTAATTTAAAAATTAGTAACACTATCAACTGACGGTAAAGGAAAACATCGTGAAGAAACCAGAATCTGAGAAATATTCTTGTAGTACTACTGCACGTAGGATAAATATAGAACTGTGGACTTCGTAGAGTTTGAAATCACCAATGCGTCGTGGGCTGGCGTGGTGATTACTCGCACACCCTTTGTCGAGAAGAGGCTTATGACCCTACAGTGAGTCTCTTACAGGCTTATGATAGTGATGAGGTAATGTAGTTCCGAATTGATTGGTGATACATCATTACAACGCTATTGCTAAGTATACAAGAGCTCTAAGAATGTCACTAATGAGAACCATATCCCTAATGTATAGTAGTGCGTCTATTATTTTTTATTTAAACGATGAGTGGCAACTTTCATAAATTTTGTCTTTTGTTCATTTTGTCCATATTTACTAAATTTTTAATATCAAAATGAAACACTCTGTGTTCACTTTAGGCTCATACGAATTTCAAAACTGCCATCAGTTTGGAAAATAAACCAGAGAAGATCGAAGAATCGAGAAGAACGTCTTTTTAACGTATACTAGTGGGCGCCCAGTGGTCGACATTCGACCATAGTTAATTGATATTTTAAAGTGATTGTTTAAAGTAAATTGAACTTTGTTAGGGTTCTTTTGTCAAAGAGTATATTTCTATAATCAAAGGTTTTCATCATGGCTACTCAGTTATTTGCCATTTGCCATGATCTTTAATTATATAAACATAAAAAAATCTATGTGTAAATGAAAATTGAAATTAATTATAAATTTGTTACAAAAATCACGTGGTAAAAGCTCTCAAATTTTACGAAAATAAAGAAATTTATCGCAACCCATGACACAATTTTCAATTAATTTTACACGACACCATGAGGTGGGTGGTATTTCTGTGTGATATTGAATTAAATGTAGTTTGTTCATATTGAAAAATAGTGATATGTCCAGTCAGATGTCTCTTTTATTTACATGTGTGTATATGTTGTGTGAAATTCAAGCAGTAGTGTGAGTAGTACATATTTTAATTAATTTAATGTACTTCTAATGCATAAAATAAACAGCTTTCTGCACTTCTCCGCCATATAAACTTTACTATGCCAAATTTCAAGTTCACCCGTTCACGGGAAATAGGATAAAAAGGGGTACAAAGATTTTACTTCACGTATTAATATATAGATATTTATAATACTTCAAACTTATAATCGTTTTTAACGGCTGCACAGAGAGTGGTAATAATTCTTAGACGTCACCATCGTCCAAATGTTCGTGCATCCTTTTGACATAAAATACCCCCTTGATATGGTAATTGAGCTAACAGTCTAGCAAATCCGTAATATGTTTTGGATCTTTGTTGTAAAACTTAACACTAATACCTACAAAACTGTTACTGGTGTTACCGAGTCTGAAATATGAGAAGTTCAGCTCGGCACAATTTCTAGTATTTAAATCATACCGTTTTTAAATGAATTCAACGAATTGAAGGAAATATTACGTTGTCCAACAAAGTTGGCTGACGTTATGTTTTAATTTGCATTAACAAACCCCACGACATAAAGTCGTAGCTTATCAGCTGATATGATATACAAAGAGCCACACAACTCGTTAGTTCTGAATTATAGCTCCATTATTGTGTAAAATTTGTGCATTATATGTTCGTTATCGGACAACAGCAGGAGTGGATTTAGTATGTTTAACATATTTCATTATTATATTTTGTTTCATGCATCATTTAATATGAATATCTGTATTACAGCAATAACATTACCTACAATATATTAATTAAAATGTTTCGTACAGCTATTGTTTTAATAAATTGTGTTTTTGAGAACCTCACTTTCATTCATTATATTCACTTAGATATTTTCCGAATACCATGGAGCTATTTAATAGTTAACTCATACCATATAAATCAAACTGTACTACTTAAACTAATAAAATTAGAATTTCGTTTGAGTGTCTGTTGGCAATTTAGTTTCATGTAAAATTGCAATATCTATATTGAATTAGGCTGGGACTAAACGGTTAAGTAAATCTTTTTTCTCTGTTTCTCAAGCGATTTTCTTTATTATTTTCTAGTATATGTTGATTATTTAGATATGGTATTAGATATGAATAAATTAAATTGAAAATGTTACGTTTGTTGTCCACAAAAAAAATAATCTACTTGAATTGAATCACAAATGTGGAGGATTTAAATGTACTGATATCAAACACATGTCTATGGATAAACAGCTACACAGGCTATAGATTAGCTCTACTGAATTTATATATCGATATAATAGCATGGCTAGCATGCAGTACCTAAAAAGATCTTTAAAATAGCTTTTATAAAATTCTACATCATCTTTAGGTTTTACATTTTTCTTCGGGGGATTTTTATCTAGTATCAATGTAGTTGTAGGGACCAGTTTCCGACTGGTTTGAAACCAGTCATATGGACTCTTATTTCATTGACCGTAACATCAATCGAGAAGCTTGTGAATGGACATGACGAAGATCGGTGGATATATTATGGATAAGTGTACGGACGCTCTTATTCATGTAATTCCTTTTTATTACCTATAGGCACGTGATAATTATTTTAGCGTTTTACTATAAAGAGAAACGTATTTGTTGCAAAATCACGTGTGAATTAAATAACCTTTAATTTTGCACACCTTAATCCGACTCTTCGTTCTACTTAACATATTTTATACAAAAACATGCACCGTTATTAGGCAAATATTTCATTCTAAGATTTAATCTTAGACCGTGGGAATTGCAATTTGTTTCACGTTAGATAAAACTATATACCTCGAAATATTTACACATCCATTTATGCAAAACTCCTGTAAGTTATGCATTGATTTATTTACAATTTGTGGATGATGAAACAGTCAACAGTTTGATGAATAATATTATAATAATAATAAGAAAGAGCATACTAAACTGAAAATCTATAAGACTTTATCACATCGATACAACGATCACTAAAAATAGTAGAAATATTAAATTATGTAACATTAAATATTGATAAACATTTAAAAGAGAAAAAAAAAACTAAAATTAAAATTAAGAAATGGAAATAAAGTGGCAAATATAATAAAGAATATTGAACCATAATTCACTGTATGTTGTTTAAATAGTCATAGATATGAAATGTGTTTAAGTAATTATGCATTTAATTTAAAAGCTTGATAGTGAAATATTGTGATAAGATGTTCTTGGATGCAAGCTCATGTAACTAGTTCACCACTAGATAATGCTGTAGCAAAATAACTTAATTTGTCTCCATTTTCCATAGCAGATAAGCAGTGTTACTGGAATATAACAAAGATAATTTGAAATCGGTAAAAGTGTTACGTAATACTAGTTACAAGACTAAAATCGGCAAATTAAATGCCAATCTAAAACCAATTACGATAAAATCCATAGTTTCTACGGAATAATAAAAGGATTTTTAAGAAAAATAAGTTACTTTTACCATCTGATATTGAATACGTTGAACAATATCTCGTCTATTAACCGACCAATAAAACACTTTAACAATTAATACTAGTTGTGATGCATCAAACGTTCGTTGTCGGAACTCATTTACCCTGTTACTTGTTCAATTATTACTTGCACGGTGTCGTTATCGAACGTTGAATTGGTTTATCGGTAAAATTAAAAGTTATTGCATGTGCGCGTTGCAGTTTTACCATAGTTGAATAATCAACAGTGTTCCTAGTATTCTTTTAATACTTTATGTGTTTGACCACAATCTCATTGAATGACGACGTGGTCTGAGAAACAGCCTCCAGAGTGGTAGCTAGTCAAGATGACTCAGAAAAAGTCCTAACATCATGCTATGCTATCATCACAATATTTTCTTTGGGAGTTCCAACTCATTTCCAGTCGTTTGAACCTATATCCATTGACACTGTGTCCGAACACGCTATTCATCGTCCCTTGTTTCTATATGTGAAATTACTATTTCTTTAATAGGTTAAATGTGCTTTAGTTTGCGAGGCATATAGAACAAAAAGTATTATATATGAATTTGGGAGGTCGATTAATAATATCATTGAGACAATATATATGATATTATTTTTTATAAAATTGTGTCGAGTGACCTTGACATGTACCAACGAATTTTTCGGAAGTCGTGTCCATTTACTAATTTAGACTGATAGCAACGGTTGGTGGTGAAGATGTGAGGAAACCTGAACCTGAAAAATGTTCTCGTATACGGAAAAAATATAGATCTGTGGATTTTTAAGATTTCGAAATCACTAATTCATTGTGGGCTGGCGTTGTGATTATGTCCATACCTTCCTTCGAGAAGTGACCTATGACATTGCCGTGGGTCTTTGACAAGCTAATAAAGAATATTATACACAGATTTTAAACATACTTTCTCGGTGTCTATGATTATATTACCGATCTTTTTATTATTATGCAAGGCCCAAGGTTTTCTTGTTTTATTCCATTTAGGGTTACAAACGTGTAAAAATGATCTTTCGTATAGAAACGATACTCATTGAATGAATGACAATCATGCCAGATTGAGAAATATCGTCGAAAAGGGAGAGAAAGCAGATTAGAAAGTCCAACAAACTAATATCATGTTATATCATTGAAAAAGGAATAATTATATTAATTGTTTTATTGTTCTCACAGCAATACAAATGACGTAGCTGTAGGCTATAAATTTGATTATAGGAATCAAGGTTACTTGATTAGTTGACCCTAATTAAAATTGTCACACTCTGAATACATATACGCCTTCATGCGTCGCATGGAGGTATGCATGTATGTCTTACTTATACTGTATATATATAGTTAGCTAACCTACATGGTTAGTTTAGTTTAATTTGTGTTGTAACCAAGGCAGCAGCTTAAACAAAGTGTCGGCCACTTTAGCACCCTTGAGCGCGTTGCCATTCGGCTGAGTAACTTTAGCGGTCGCCCTAAAAGTCCGGTAAAACTGTACTTGACGAGCAACAGAGGTTACACAATTTAAAATAAAATCAAGAAATTCGTAGCTACATATCATATATCAATCAGGGATATCAGATTGATACTCGAAAAGCTATAGACTTGACTAATGCTTACTTACTATTTTAGTTTACTGTTGTAAATTTTGCTGTGGACATGGAACATAACAACGGTTAAACCTTCTTAATAGACAAATTTACAAGCCCGCAAGAAGTATAGCGGTTTTAAAATATAAAAAAACTGTACATTATCCTATACTAGTTTCTCATAAAACTAATTATATATTCATCGAGTTACTGTAGAATGGTAGGAGTAATTGTATTCAAATGGATTGCGATCACCATACACTAAGTGTAATAATCCTGATGGTAAGTTGGAGCTTATCAATTTCCAAAACTAGAAGATGTATTTACGGTAAATAAGCGAAGTAGTGACTTAGTCGTAACAACTATACACACAGCTTTAAAATGGTTATTGTGACGCTTTTTAGTTTTTTTTTTTTTTTTTTTTTTTTTTTTGAAGCGCGACAAAGTGACTGCCCTATGCCTGATGGTAAATCATTATCGATCCAAAAACAGCGGCGACCACCGAGAGACAGATCATCCATCGTCGG